>CABHPP010147121.1:0-29936 GCA_902168425.1 Peromyscus attwateri
CCACTTAACCATACTCTTTCTGTGGCAGGGTGTGTGTATGTCTCAGTGGAAGGAAGTGTGCTTAGGGTGTGTGTGTGTGTGTGTGTGTGTGTGTGTGTGTGTGTGTGTCTCAGTGGTAGGGAGTGTGCTTAGGCTGGGTGTGTGTGTGTGTGTTTCAGTGGTAGGGGGTGTGCTTAGGCTGTGTGTGTGTGTGTGTGTTTCAGTGGTAGAGAGTGTGCTTAGGCTGTGTGTGTGTGTGTGTGTGTGTGTGTGTGTGTGTGTGTGTATGTTTCAGTGGTAGGGGGTGTGCTTAGGCTGGGTGTGTGTGTTTCAGTGGTAGAGAGTGTGCTTAGGTTAGGTGTGTGTGTCTCAGTGGTAGGGAGTGCTGTGATTAAGATGTTTGAAGCTCTATGAGGAATCTCCAGCACCGAAATTTTGAAGACAAAAAGAAAAGGCACAGTCCTTCTGAGCTCTCCTGAAGCAAATGCAGCCCTCCTTCTCATCTCTAAAGAATTACCGAAGGGGAAGAGAAAGAGAGAGCGGCAGCTGTTGGCCAAGGCTCCCAGAGCCTGTTTCTCATAAAATAGCAACACCTGCCTGCCTGCTTCATGAGACTGCTGTTGGGACCCCCTGGGATGACTCCATGAAGGTACCAAGGAAAAGTGCAGAACTTTGCAAATAAAACATGCTAGGAAGTGGGTATGATGGTGCATGCCTGTAACCACGGCCCTGAGAGAGCTGAGGTAGGAGTTGTGAACTCCAAGCCAACCTGAGCTAGGTACATATCCTGGTTTGGTTTTGGTTTCTGCTTCTTTTTTTTTTCGATCTTTTTTTCTGGACAGGGTCTCTCTATGTAGTTCTGGCTGTCCGGGAACTCTCTATGTAGACCAGACTGGCCTCAAACTCACAGAAATCTGTGTGCCTCTGTTTCCCAAGTACTGGGATTAAATGCATGTGACACTACACCTGGCTATAACCTGTCTTTAAAAAATTTTGCGAAGCCTCCACCACCCCACTTCACATACAGACTTCCCACATCCTCCTTCAGAGTCTTTTGCCTGCTAAGTGTAGCCTTTATCCTTCATCAAAGAAATTTCTCTTTGCAACAGATAGAGACCACTACAGAACACCACAACCAATCAAAATGCAGAGTTGTGGAGCCCAGTCCCTTGAGATACATCTACAAAAATGCTCCTGCACCTAAGGCTTGGAGAATATTGAAGAAGAGGGGGCAGAAAGATGTAAGAGCCAGAAAATCAGGGCGTTTGCTGTGAGACCGTGTTTTCTAGTAACACCAGAAGCTACATTTATAAAGTCTCGCCAACATGACTGCCCAAATGTGAGCTAAACAAGGACATGCCAAACGGAATGAAGAAAAGCCCACGAGGCCTCCACCCGACACCAAGAGCTACAGGCAACTGAGGAAAGCTGGGAGCCGGAGAAGTGGTCTTCCCCAAGGAAGAGCACACCAAACGGTTGTCCAGAGCCAAATGGTCAGTCCTAAAAACGTACATACAAGTAGCAGTATACGGACTCAACAGGTTATATTTAGGAATACACACAAACACACACACACACACACACACACACACACACACACACGTATGCACGCAATAACAATTGTTGGGGGGAAAAGCCATGAATTTGAAGGAGGGTAGGGGGAGGGATATGGGAGGGTTTGGAGGGAGGAGAGGGAAAGGAGGAATGTTGTAATATGATAATCTCAAAAATTAAAAAAAGAAGAAAACAGAAAGAGAGAAAACGTTGTCACAGTTGAATCACAGTGGTCCAAGAGCTGTAACTGGATAATTCCTTCGCCAATGGGTGACCAGAGTGTATCTATGGTCATGAAGGTCCCAATCACCCGTGACCTGGGCTGACTCTGGTTTGCTTTTTGGTGAGTGTAACTGTTATCTGAGGGCCCATAAAATGGTTAAACAGTGAAAGCTACAGCTTGGCTCCAGCACTCTGCTTGAATCCAATCTGGGCTACATAGTGCCAAGGTAGAAGAGGAGGAAGAATAGGAAACAAAAACAAAACAACGGAACCTCAGCAAACTCCAACTGTCCCACTGCAAGCTCAGGGGTGCGGGAAGGTTCTGAGACCGGGGGAGAGTGGCCCAGTTGCCTTTTACTCAGAAAGGCATGCTTCCCTTAAATCCGTAAAGAAGGTCAGCTCGACAAGCCTGAGGCTTCAGGGATCGGTCTGGCACATGATCTTCTCCATTGGAAAACAAGGTAATTAATCCCCACCGTTCTCTGGCATTTGCCCAGTGAGAGATGCTCGCTGTACTACAGGAATGCACTAAATGCCACCGAAGTGTGTATTTCAAAATGGCTCAAGTTTTAGCCAGGCATGGTGTAGAAGTCTGTAGTCTGAGCACTGGGGACCTGCGGCGGGAAGTTTATGAAAGGACCAAGCAGATGCCATGACAGGCTGCTCAGTCTTCTCTCAGAGATCAGGCCTCAATTTCAGTTTCCTGAGACTTGAGCGAGCAGTCTCTGGGAGGGCCATGAACAAAAGACATAGTCCTTGCAGTAGCTCCCTTTCTGACCCCTCAAGGTTCAGTCAATTGTTTACTGTCTGGGACCCCTCACCAACTTAGAGCTATGTGCATGAGTCAAGGACAGAGCCTGGGCCACTGAGTCAGCACACGCACAGTCAGTGCGTGCTAGGCCAGCCAGCCTCCATGGCAGCTCAAGGACAAAGCCTAGGACTTGTCTAGGCCTGCCCAAAAATGATAACTGTAACCCCCAACTAACCCTAGCCAATTAAAAGTTACTGACATGGTTGCCACTCCCATAAACCAATCCTGAGTCTGTTCCTATGTAGTCTATAGACCCCAAGGCCCCCTTGCTTTAAAAACCCTGCCCCATTGCTACTCGGGTTTCTCCTGCTCTGCTGCTGCGTCAGACAGAGAGTACCGAGTTAACTCGTAATAGTAAAAAGACTCCTTGCTTTTGTGTTGGATTCAGTCTCTTGGTGGTCTTTGGGGGACTCTGGGTACAACAATTTACAGTAACTGAGGCCAATCTCAGCTAAAAACCAAGATCTTACCTCACAAGAAAAAAAAAGTTAATTTTAAGGGGCTGGAGAGATGGCTCAGCAGTTAAGAACACTGGCTGCTCGTCCACAGGGCCTGGGTTCGATTTCCAGCACCCACATGGCAGCTCATAAGCATCTGTAACTCCAGCCACAGGGGGTCCAACACCCCCTTCTGACCTCTGCAGGAGTCAAGCATGTACATGGTGTACAGACACACATGCAAGGAAAACACACAATAAGTAAAAATCTCAGTTAATTTTATTGAATACAAATTTCACTTCAATTTTTATTTTTAAATTACTATTTATTTATGGTGGCGTAGTCTCATTCTGTAGTGTAGGCAGGACCTCAAACTCACGGCAACCCTCCTACCTCAGCTTTCTGAAGGCTGTGGTTACAGGCATGTACCACGCTGCTTGGAGTCGGCTCGGTTTTTAAAAAAACAATGGTAACATCAACATAAATCATTGGAATACAGTCAGAGCAATGAAACTGTGGAGGGTTAGGGTGGTGGTGGTGGTTTCATTTGTTCTGGTTTCTGGCACTCTGGAAAGCTGAGGGCTTCAATACGAAGGCATAAAGTTAGAAAGACGAACAACTTTTTTTAATAAGTGTTTTAATTTTTATTTATTTTTATGGTGTTTTGCCTGCATGTCTATCTGTCTGAAGGTGTCGGATCCTCTGAAACTGGACTGATGGACAATTGTGAGCTGCCATGTGGGTGCTGGGAATTGAATTCAGGTCCTCTAGAAGAGCAGCCAGTGCTCTTAACCGCTGAGTGGTCTTTCCAGCCCCGAATAATTCTTTGTAAATAGTGAGCAGCTAAATAAAACTCACTGATCCGGCTGAGAGTCGGGCATCCAGGGTCACTCACCTTGGCTTCATTTCCTCCTCTGGAAAGCCTTGGGGAACCTATGTCATCATCCTAGGTCCCCTCTACTAGTGACCAAGAATGTTCAGACATGATCCACCAGACCAGTCACTTAAAGTGACCAAGGAAGCCACTAACAGGGAGCTGAGGACGGCCCTGCCGGGAAGGGGTACCTCTCGAGAGACAATTCTAGGTATTTGATATAAGACATGGAGAGACTTCTGAAAAAGCAGTAATGATCAGGAGGCCAAACACGGAGTCACCACCATGGTGGGGGCCCCAGAGCAGGGGCCTGTGGTTGACTGATCCGGAAGGGCTGGTCAACAGCAACAGGACAAAATCACCTCAGCTGTACTGGAGTCATGGCATGGCGCCAGGGAATACCCCAACATCTGTCTTGTATGGCGGGGCTGATGACCAGACAAGGCACTGTCTCCTGTGTTTCACTTTGTAGCCTTACAAACTGGCCCTTCCTCGTGTGTGATATAATTTGAGGGGGAACCCCTGAGACCCAGAAGAATCTCCTTTTTTTTTTGGTTTTGGTTTTGGTTTTGGTTTTCAAGACAGGGTTTCTCTGTGTAGTTTTGGTGCCTGTCCTGGATCTCACTCTGTAGACCAGGCTGGCCTCGAACTCACAGAGATCTGCCTGGCTCTGCCTCCCAAGTGCTGGAATTAAAGGAGTGTACCACCACCACCCAGCCAGAAGCATCTACTTTACATATAAATGCCACAGCAGGAAACAACTAACTAGCTGTTTGCTCCTTTCCTGGGCCTGATTGGGGGTGACTCCTCACACGTGTGGGTAAACCAGTTTATCCCTAACCTTTCTCTGCTCCGCCAGTCTCCATTAGAGAACCAACCACACTAGGCGCTCTCTCCCGGCCCCTCTGCAGCTGAGCGTGACCGAGCTTCTGCAAAGTGATACAAAGGTAAACTACTGGTTGTTAGTTATTTACGCTGTTACCCTGCAAGGAAATGTCACGAAACACGACAGAATCCGCTGAGAGAGTTTATTGGGGGGACAGAGGGGAAGTGAGTACCCGTATGGGAGAAAACACGTGTGAGGAAGGGACTTAGGTCAGTCATGGCGGCTCTTTATAAGGCGGGGCGTGTCCAGGTAGCCGTAGATGACGTAGCCATGCTGCGCGCCTGCGTGGCTACGTGACATCACGGATCCCGGTCACACGAGACGCCTTGACCCGGGAAATGGCTATCTTGACCTGGAGTTCGCCAGGCGGATGTGTCCGGGTGGTCGCCTTGGTTACCAGACGCCTTGAACCAGAAATGCCTATCCTGACCTGGGGCTATCAGGGCGGATGTGTCCGCTGGGCATGTACAAACATGCCTGACCTTGGGGCGTGTTGTGAACACTTCACTGGGGACATCAGAGGGAGTGTGTGGGAAAGGGTTTACATCCACAATCGGCCTTCAGTATTTGTGGTTTCAATGTCCTTGGCTTCCATTTCTGTAGTGTCAGCCGCCCATGGATCAAACCAGTCTGGATAAGATTCTAAAAAGCTACAAAAAACCTCGTTCGCTGTGTGCTGAGGGCCAGGCCAAAGCCAGACAAAAGGCGGGACGCACACCTCTCTGTTGCCCCCTCCACTACCCGGCTTGTAAATGTGTCGCTTTCCCTACTGATAACGCGATCGATATGAAGCTAATAAAACAATCCCACAAATGTATCACTTCCCTAAGAATAACCAGCCGCAAAGCCCATGCTATTCACTCCACCCCAGGAGTCACTACCCACTCCATCTACTTCTTACACACTTGAGGTTTTTGTTTGTTTTGTTTTTGTTTTTAATTTTCCCCTCAATAAGAGAGAAACCATGCCTGGTACTGGAAACCTAGATAACTGCTCAGTGCTAGTGAAGTCATGGTTATTGGAGGAGAACCTATAACCATTAATTTCCTAAACCAGCATAACCCCTAACAACAGTCTATAAACATTTGTCCTTATACCCACAGATAAGTGTAGTCCTCATCCCTCATCAAGGAAACTTCTCTTTGCAACAGACAGAGTGTTACTTATTTAACCAAGGTTATTTACCGGGCACGAGGAAACACGAGGTACTATTATGCCCAGATCTTGGGGACCCCCAAAAGACCAACAAGGAGACCGAATCCCGTATGTAAATGCAAAGGGCCTTTAATTCCAAGCTTTGGGCTTGGTCTCTCTGTCTGCCCAAAGCAGCAGTGAGAGCAGAGAGCCCTGAGCTCAGGTGGGGTGGGGTTTTTATCATAGCAGAGGTTGGGGTGAGGGGATTTCCAGGGTTCAGGACCTGATTGGCTGACATTTGTCTAGGGGTATAGGGAATATCTGGAATGTCAGGTATTTCCTCTTAGATACAGGCCCCACTGGGTGGGGTCAGTTTATGGCTTTTCTTGGGTCCAGGTGTTGCCTGCCAGAAGCTGTGTCTGGGCCTCTAAGCCGGTCATGGCAGCTGTGTGGTCCAGCTGTTTTGGGGCCTCCCACAGTACAACAGAACCCACTATAAGAATTTTATTACAGAAGGGCGTGAGTAGGCCTACCAGAGGGAAACGTGGAGAGCGGGGAGCAGGTGGAGTCTGCTTTTATAGGTCACCTTGTGCATGCATATAGGGGCTTACATGGCTATGCCATGCATGCACACAGATTACATGACCATGCTGCACACGGATTACATAGGACACAAGGCCTTGGAGTGACTAAGCATTTTGCCTGGCTGCTGACAGTGCACGCTCGGTCATGTGACTTCAGAAGTGGATAGGAATAATAACACAGAGACCACCACAGAGCACCACAACCAATCAAAACGCAGAGTTGTGGAGCCCAGTCCCTTGAGATACATCTACAAAACACTCCCGCACCTGAGCCTTAGGAAGCATTGAGGAAGAGGGCGCAGAAAGGCTGTGAGAGCCAGAGGATCAGGGAGTTTGCCTCGAGACTGTGTCTCCTAATAACGTCAGATGCTACATTCATAAAGTCTCACCAACATGACGGCCCAAAGGTGAGCTGAACAAAGACGGCACCAGTGGACGAGCCAAACTGGATGAAGAAAAGCCCAAGAGGCCTCCACCCTGCACCAAGAGCTACAGCCAACTGAAGAAAACTGGGAGCTGGGGTGCTCTTCCCCACAGAAGGACACACCAGTTGGTTGTCCAGTGCCAAGCATTCAGCCCTGAATACATACAAGTAACATTATACGGACTCATCAAGTTATATTTAGGAATACATATGCCTGTTCAAATACATACATGCATGCAATAACAATTTTAAAAACCATGAATTTGAAGGAGGGTGGGGAGAGGCATGTGGGAGGGGCTTAAAGGGAGGAAAGGGAGAAATGTTGTAGTTAAATTCCAATCCTAAAAATAAACAAAAGAGAAAAATAAATGAGTACAGTTACATTTTAGAAAACCACTTCGTTTGATAAGGAGCACCAGGAGGGCCTGCCTTTGCGTATGTCAATGGCCAAGCTAGGGAGGCAGTGCTGAAAGGGAGTGACGTCTATCGGAATGCACCTCCTCTCCTCCTCCAGTGGCCTGGTGAACACTGCTTCACGCCGTAAGAATGTGAGGACCTGAGTCACACACACAGTGAATCATACTTTATCACTGCTCATTCGTGTGAGCATGAACAGTCACAGAACACATTCCACATGGAATTGTTAGGAATGATTTACAGCCATAGAGGTGGATGGGAGAGACGCGGTACTAAGTGAAAAATGATCAGGTACAGAAAGACCAATAGTGGATGAGGCCTTGCATGGGGCATCAAAAATAACCGAACTTGCAAAAGCAGCAGGGGCAGAGGCTGGCAGAGAGGGGCTGCTCATCGGATGTAAAGTTACAATGCTGCTGTATAACAATGTCTCTCCTCTCAGTACTGGGGGAGCTGAAACAGCGGGATTACCATGAATCTGGGGCCAGCCAAGGCTAAAAAGTGAGGCCTAAGCCAGCTTGGGCTGTAATGTTGAGAGCTGATCTCAAAAAAACAAAAACAAAAAGGCTCAAGCCGCGAATTTAGCTCAGTTGGCAGAGTGCGTTCCTGGCTAGCGGGCACAAGGCCTGTGTTCCCTGTTTGGGACTGCACAAATCGGGCCTGGTGGTGGCTGCCTAAAATTCTAGCCCTTGGGTCGGGACTGGGTGTCCATGTCAGCCTGGGCTGCAGAGAGTCCAAGGCTAGCCCGAACTACCCAAGGCCCTGACTCAAACAAAAACAAAACATAGTCTGTTGTCTGTAGTGGGCGCTTGTTCCACCTGTGACCTTGGGGTACCAGCCCCTAGGGCGTGGCCTCTTGACTAGCTTAAAACCTGAAGAGCACATACTCCGGAACCCTTTGCTTTCTCTCGTTCTTGGACGGTGGAGACGGGCTCAGGCAGCAGAAAGCAGCGTGGGACCCGCTCTCAGCCCTCCAGGACTCCGAGACCGATTTGCCTTATCCTGTGTTAGTGAGCGGCTCTCCTCCCTATAATTCCATAATAAATAATTCTTATCAGCTCTCTGTAGACTTTCTGTTAGGATCCTGCTCTCACTCTTCCCCGTCTAACGTCTCACATCATCAGGGGGCACGGGCAACTGAGTCCCCGCCTTAAAAAGCAGACACGGACCCCCCACCCTCTCTTTCTGTTTCCTCTCTGCTGTCTGCTCTGCCCCGCTTCCCTCCCCTGCCAGGCCTGGCCTCTTCCTCCTGTCCCCTCTTCTTTCTAAATAAAGCCCATATTCTTGCTCTGGTAGCCATGGCCCGTGACTTTTCCGCTGACCAACCAGTGCTGTTCATCCTTTCATTTTCGGCATAAGTGATTATTTGGAAATGGCTACGGGACGGGGTGGGACAGAGAAAAGCCTCCGTTTACAGTTGTCCACTTGAGATTTTGCTAAGGCCCTGTCGGGTGGTACACGCCTTTAAATCCCTGCTGCATTTGGGAGGCAGAGGCAGGCAGATCTCCGAGTTCGAAGCCAGCCTGTTCTACAAAGTGAGTCCCAGGACAGCCAGGACTACACAAAGAGCCTGTCTCAAAAAACAACAACAAACAAACAAAAAGAAAAAAAAAAAGAAAGAAAAGATTTTGCTGAGAAGATAGAGCTCACAGAAGCGGAGTTCTTAGCTCACACATGACAGCAGACACACAAAATAATGATAGCAAAAAGACAGAGAAGCAGTGAGGATGCTGGGCTGTCACCTTCATTGCAGCAATGATGTGTACGTTAGGTACATGCGTTTCGTCCAAACACATCCATGTACCTTGTGTTGGCATTCTGGCCCGCCCCTTGGGGACTTGCCCTGCCTTTAAAAGGAAAAAAAAACCCTTCCCCTCCTTCTTCTTCCTTTCCCTCTCTTCACGAGGCTGCCCACACCTCACCTCTGCTTTCCTTTCTCTCCTTTTCTCTCTCTCTCCATCCCTCTATTCTCCCCCCTCCCCCCAATAAAACTTTCCACGTGGACGCGTGTCTGCATGGTTTGAGTGAGTTTCCACCGCGCCACGCCGGTGCTCGCCTCGTGAGCATGGCATGCCTCACCCACTGCAGGGCACCTCGACCCAAACCCGCCAAGGCCTCTCCAGCTCGGTGTCATTACACCTTGTACCCAGGCTGTGTGGTGGCACACACCTGTGATCCTAACACTTGGGAGGCTGAGCCAGGATGATAGTGAATTCAAGACTGGGTAATATAGTGAGATTCTGTCTCGTAACAACAAAATATTATATACCTTCCGCATGGACAATAAAGATACATTAATTATACCCTAACAAAACTGTAAGAACAGGGCTGGGGAGATGGCTCAGAGGTTAAGAGCACTGGCTGCTCTTCCGGAGGTCCCGAGTTCAAGTCCCAGCAACCATACGGTGTCTCACAACCGTCTGTAATGGGATCTGATTCGTCATTCCCGGAAGGTGTGCATGAAGACAGAGCACTCATACACATAAATTTTTTTTTAAAAATATAATGTTTTAAAAAAAACTGTAAGAACATAAAAACACTACAGGTATGGTGAAAAAGGACTGTGCTCACAGTTTCTTATGGCTATCCTCGGGGGACTGGAAGATGGCTCAGCAGTTAAGAGCACTTGCTGTTCTTGCCGATGACCTGGCTTCAATTTCCAGCACCCACATGGTGGCTCACATCCACCCCTAACTCCAGTTCCAGGGGATCCAATGCCTTCTTCTGACCTCCTCAGGCACCAGGCATGCATGTGGTACACATATGTACATACAGGCAAAACACTCATACACATAAAATTTAAAAAAAAAATCTAAAAAACTTTAACAACAAAAAACGAGGGGGAAAAAAGCCAAAACCAAAACAAAATCATTATGGATCTCTTTAAGAAATACATAGCCACAGATTACACATCTACCCCAATACCCTATACTATAGACTAAAGAGCTTAAGCCAGGTGTGGCGGCACATGCCTTTAGTCCCAGCACTCCAGAGGCAGAGGCAGGTGAATCTGTGAGTTTGAGGTCAGCCTGGTCTACAGAGCTAGTTCTAGGACAGTTGGGGACTACACAGAGAAACCCTGTCTCAAAAAACAAAAACAAACACACAAAAAGCTCATACTCGGCTAGCCCAAGCAGCAAGAGCTCTGAGTATGTCAGAACCTCAGCAAATCCTGGTAAACTAGCAAATTCCCCTGGGGGGGGGGGTGGGGGGGGGGGCAGCCTCAAGCTGCAGAATCCAAGCTGTGTTCATGCTGGAGCTGCCAACAGTCTGTGGTGGGTGTTTCTCTTCCTGGAGTCATGCCCCAGCTCAAGGTCATCGCTCACTTGATGGCTCAAGTCACATGGACGTGCATTCCTCTCAGAGGAGATAAATCCCAGAGTCAAACACCCAACGCACAGAGGTTTTGAGTTGACAGAGGTCTCTGTGGGACCGGAAGCTCCCTGTCCTGAGTCTGGATTTTCCAACAGTCTGGGAAAGATTCTGCAGAGACCTGTGTGTACCCATATACCATAGCCACTCTTTACCTAAGAGATAAGACCCGGGCTGGGGCTTATTGATCAGGTCATGTCTATTTCTCAAGCATAAAAAAAGTCTATGAAAAAATAAACAGGATGACCTTTTCCCCAAATACATTTCCTGTAACCAGAGGTCACTGAAGATAAAAGCCAACAAGGACAGATGTGCGCTCCCTCTCTTGCTCTGTGCCCTGAGCCACCTCCTAACTCTGCCAACATCTTCCAGGCACCAGGACCTGAAGTCCAAATGAGCTGCTTCTTCTTTTTTTAAATTTTTATTATTAAGAAATTTTCTATTCATTTTAGATACCACCCACAGATTCCCCCCTCCTCCCCCCTCCCCCCCCCCGCCCACCCCCCCAACCCCCCCCCCATTCCCACCTCCTCCAAGTCAAGGTCTCCCATGGGGAGTCAGCAGAACCTGACTTGAGGCAGGTACATTCACTTCAGGCAGGTCCAAGGCCCTCCCCCCTGCACCAAGGCTGTGCAAGGTGTCACACCTTAGGCACTGGGCTCCAAAAAGCTGGCTCATACACCAGGGATAAATGGATCCCGATCCCCCTGCCTGCGGGCCCCCCAACAGCTCAAGCTAAACAACTGTCTCATGATCCAGAGGACCTAGTCCAGTTCCATGGGGGCTCCACAGCTGTTGGTCCACATTTCAAACTAGTGGGTTTCCACTAGTTTGGCCGTCTCTGTACATTTTCCCATCATGATCTCAATGTCCCCTGCTTATAGAATCCCTCCTCTCTCTCATCCATCGGACTCCTGGAGCTCGGTCTGGCACCTGACCGTGGATCTCTGTATCTGCTTCCTTCAGTCACTGGATGAAGGCTCTATGGTGACAGGGTATTCACTAATCTGGTTACTGGAGTAGGCCAGTTCAGGCACCCTCTCCTCTATTGCTAGTAGTCTAAGGTGGGGTCATCCCTGTGGATTCCTGGGAACTTCCCTGGCACCCTGTTTCTCCTTATTCCCATGATGTCTTCGTGTATCATGGGATCTCTTTCCTTGCTCCCACTCTGTCCCTGTTCTAGCTCTAACCTCCCATTTCCTTATGTTCTCATCCCCCATTCCTTGCCCTCCATTACCCTCTCTCACTCCCAGTTTGCTCATGTAGATCTCATCTATTTCTCCTTTGCTGGGCTGTCTATGTGTCCCGCTTAGGGTCCTCCTTGTTAGCTAGGTTCTCTGGAGCTCTGGGTTGTAGTCTGGTTATCCTTTGCTTTACATCTAGTATCCACTTGTGAGTGAGTACATACCATATTTGTTTTTCTGAGTCTGGGTTACCTCACTCAGGATGATATTTTCTAGTTCCATCCATTTGCCTGCAAACCTCATGATGTCATTGTTTTTTACTGCTGAATAGTACTCCATTGTGATAAAGAAAGCACACTTTCTTTATCCATTCTTTGGTTGATGGGCATCTAAGTTGTTTCTAGGTTCTGGCTATTATGAATAATGCTGCTCTGAACATAGTTGAGCATGTGTCCTTGTGGTATGATTGAGTATATGCCCCATAGTGTGTAGTGGGTAGCTGTTCCAGCTTTGACCTAGAAGTACTACCCCCATTGAGGCTTCCGGTAACTGCCACATCTACCAGGCAGGGCCGAGAGAGGAGCCCTTAAGACCTGAGATCCGGATGTGCCAGCTCTCTTGGTTCCTGGATCCTGGACACTGGAGGTAAATCTAGCAGAGTTCTCCAGAGAACACCGCTGGGCTGCACTACACCTTTCCTGGACCCTGTAACCTATCCCTTTACTTGTAAGTTACCGCACAAAACAAACCTCCCTTTTAACTACCTAGAGTTGCCTTAATACTTCCACCAATAAGAGTGGTATAGCTGGGTCTTGAGGGAGATTGAGTCCCACTTTTCTGAGAAACCGCCATACTGATTTCCAGAGTGGCTGTTCAAGTTTGCATTCCCACCAGCAGTGGAGGAGAGTTCCCCTTGCTCTGCATCCTCTCCAACATAAGCTGTCATCCGTGTTTTTGATCCTAGCCATTCTGACAGGTGTAAGACGGTATCTCAGAGTCATTTTTATTTGCATATCCCTGATGACAAAGGATGTTGAGCAATTTCTCCGCCCCACCCCCCCAGACAGGGTTTCTCTGTGCAGTTTTGGTGCCTGTCCTGGATCTCGCTCTATAGACCAGGCTGGCCTCGAACTCACAGAGATCCGCCTGGCTCTGCCTCCTGAGTGCTGGGATTAAAGGCATGTGCCACTGCTGCCCAGCAAGCAATTTCTTAAATGCCTCTTCTTTTCATAAGTCAAACAACCCAAAAGCTAAAGAGGACTTGACAAACTGTCTTTTTATGGTGTTCATATTTTGGGTTTTTTTGTTGTTGTTGATTTGTTTTTGTTTGTTTGTTTGTTTTGTTTTGTTTTTTGTGTTGGTTTTTTGAGACAGGTTTTCTCTGTATAACAGTCTGGCTGCCCTGGAACTCGATCTGTAGACCAGGATGGACTTTAACTCAAAGATCTGCCTGCCGCTACCTCCCAAGTGCTGGGAGTAAAGGCATGTGTCGCCACCACTCAGTGACACTTTTTTAATTTATGCTAAAAGAGAAGAAAAATTGTAAGGGATGGGCAGATGGCGTTTCCAGCTCCATCAAATGCATAGTGTGAATCTTTAACTAATGTTCACAAATGACAGTCCGCAGAACATCTGGAAATCCAGCAGGTCCTGTTGAGAACTGTTTTCTATTCTCTTTTATTTGGGTGACAATACCACCAGGTCGTGCCCACACTGAATGTCTCCAACTTTGGACCTTACTAATTGTTCTCACCAACACGTCACTGGACATGACTCATAAGAGCAAACCACCCCAAAAGAAACATGAAAGAAGGTGAGCTGTCTACCATCTAACTTCATGTCTGTACAGTCCAGAGAGTAACCCATAACAGCCATACTTTGGGTTTTGAAGGAATGAGTGTATTAGGTATATAGCAAATGAAAGTGAGATAATAAATAGCAAGAGACAGAGAATAAAATCAAATCAGGCATTCAAAGCAGCCAGCAGAAATGGGTTGGAGAAGTTCCTTCAAGGCAGCTAACTGAAGTTTCCAATAGAAAGAGCTCTGCACAGAACAGGTTGTCCGGGCTGGTGCGGCTCCCAAGAAGAAGTTGTAAGAAGGAACCAAACTGAAGCCATTTTGAATTAAACTTCTATCTTGAATAGGGGTCAAATAAAGTTTAAGTTCCCAAGACCTCCCTGGGTAACTGATGTCCTGCTTGTCAGAGACATGTATGTGGGTGACTGACATCCTGGTTGGCAAGTTGAGACATGAAGGGGGCGGGGGCAAGCTGCCCTGCCAAACCAACCAATGAGAACGGGATAAGGGTACCCCAAAGAAATGTTTCCAGGAAAAGTCCCCTATCCCTGAATCCTAACTGGTGAAGACAATGTAACTGTAACTTGGCACAGATGTTTGTGGTTTTCAGACTTAAAAGCTCTGAGACATTCTGACTCCCGGGACTGTACCATTGTGCCTGACTGGTCAGTTTTAGCTGCCCTTTCAATAAAGATCTTCCTCTGCATGAGCTCTTGTGTGTTTGGGTTGTTTGGGATCTTCTCTGACCCTACAACAAAGTAACAGCAGAGAGATGGCATCATCAAACCGAGCACTCACAACACCCAGCAGAAACTGTCTGGGGGAGTTGAGGCAGTCAGCTGGAGTTCCTGATTGAGCTTGCTCTCCTCTCCGTGTATGAGTTTTCCATGGCTTCTCGCCCACTGTAGACATCTTTATATCATAAGATAAACAATAATCACGTCTGTTGAAAGTGGTTCATCTCCCAACTGTTAGCAAGGACACAGCGTTTTTATTCTTGGGCTGCTTTCTCTTCCCTGTCACAGAGTTGGGGGGTGGCCCAAGCTCAGACAAGAGTTCTTAGAGGGCACAACACAAACATCTGTGGGTCTGAAATAGAGGTAAAGGACAACCGCACTCCTAGAGCCAGCTTCTTGGTGAGCTCAAACAATATGTAACAATTTATTAACACAACACACATTGCACTGTAGTATCTCCATATTCAGGCTCTGGGGGCATATGCTCTCCTACCTAGGGCAGTAGCACTTCTACTTTTTTTTCTCTTTTCTGGTCCTGGGGATTGAACCCAGGGCCTTCCCATGCTATGAAAGCCCTCTGCCACTATAGCCCAGAACAATGTATTTCCAATTCTAATCTTATCTGATTGCACTTTACAAACTCAGCTCCTTGGGGATCTAGATTCTTAATCTCTGGCTCCAGAAACTAGAACTGGGTTCCTAGCCACGGGTGTATGGTCTCAGGGATTGTTTTTTGTTTGTTCTACACAGTGCTTAAGATGGACTCAAGGGCCTTGTACACACAAGGACAGCACTCTACCACTGTCCTACATCCTCAGCCCTACCCCTAAGTCTTGAGATTTGTATCCTTTGGGGTTTAGTAGAAAATGAAAGAGAGGGCCGGGTGATGGTGGCGCATGCCTTTAATCCCAGCACTCAGGAGGCAGAGCCAGGCAGATCTCTGTGAGTTCAAGGCCAGCCTGATCTACAGAGCGAGATCCAGGACAGGCACCAAAACTACACAGAGAAACCCTGTCTCGAAAAACAAAACAAAACAAACAAACAAACAAACAAACAAAAAAGAAAATGAAAGAGCAGCAAAAGAAAAATAAAATGTGTGGAGAGTGGCATATAGAAACAGAAACATCCCAGTGGAGCCATGAATCTTAAATAGAGCTGTAAAAAAATCAATTTTATTTTTTCACTCTGTTCACTTATTTATTCATTCATTTAACAGTCACCAACTGAGTGCATGCTCACTATGAGCACAGACCCAGCTTGTGGTGGACACATCCTCACCCCTTGCCTACAAGCTATATAAGCTCCCTGCTTTAGTTTGGGCGTGTGGCTTTTCCAATCTCAATCTCTGGGACTGGAGAACCCAATAGGGAGTTGCTTTGCTCAAATAAAAGTTGTTACACTTTTTTAATTCGGCTTGATCTGGCTTACTGCGTTGGCAGAGAAACCTATTATCAGGGTACAGAAAAACATATTAGAATGTAGAATTGATAGCATCATACCAGCAATCTCTGAGTCCACAGGGGATGAAAGCCCCCAGGGGTAAGGAGTGGAGCAATGAAGTTAGTTACTTCATTGTAAGAGAGGAAGTACCAACAGAGAGGATATGAACCAGTATGATGGGGAGTGCTCACAGCTGGGAAGGAATGGCTAAGACATCACAGACCAAAGGACTGCTGAGTGAGATGTCTGTGTCCCTCTCAAATTCCTGTGTTGAAATCCTCAGCCCCAGTGTGATGGGATAGGGAGGTGGGGCATTTGGGGACATGATTAGGATCCTGAATGCTCTGCCCTCAGGATGAAATTAGAGCGCTTCTAACAGAAGCCAAAAGATGTGGGCTACTTCCTGTTGCCCTTCCTTCTTTTCTGGTACATGGAGACTCAGCAATCATCTCCTCCATTGGATGCAGCAGAGAAGAGTCTGATGAAATCTGCCAGTGCCTTGTCCTTGGACTTTTAATTTTAATTTTAAGAAATAAATTTGTGTTGTCTGTAAAGTAATTAGTTTCTGCTATTTTGTTACAGCAGCAGTGATGGACTAAGACAGGTGGAGCCCTCATGACTGAATCATCAGAACTAACAGGAGAGAACTTGCTTTTTCTGTTTTTGTCAAGGAGAGAGTAACTATCTGTAAACCAAGGCGTGGGTCCTCATCGAGAACCCAATGATGCTGGAACTCTGATCTTGGACTCCTAGCCTCCAGAGCGACATAGGAGAAATAAGAATTTTATGTTTAAGCCACCCAGTCTATGGCAACCCAGACTAAGACAAGACACACAAGACAAACTTTTGCAGGGAGGAAATTATTGTTTCTTCCAAGAAAGAAAAACAAAATGTGACGTGGGAAGGAGAACAAAGGCAAACAGTATCGCCGGGCACATGGGAGATGAGATTACTGAATTCTCTAGGTTAGGAGCTAACCACCAACACGTCTGCTGCTGTGTAAGCACCCAGCCAATGAGCTACATCCAGTAGATTTTTGAAAGCATCAAGTTTCTGTATAGACCCGTCTACTACCAGGAGAGATCTCGGTTCTAAGTCAGTGAAGTTGTAGGAGTGGGAATCTGGGTAAAAAGAATCCAGGGTTCTCTTGTCTGTACAATGAGGCTCAGTCTCAAATTGCATCCTAATTATTGTATTATGATTACTGGGGTGGGTGGGGTACTGTCTCATCACTACGGACTGGCTGATGATGCTGCCCCAGCCTGCTTTCTGCTCTTTGCCTTCTCAAAGCTAAGAGACATTTCATCGAACCACAGAAAACCATCCCACCAGGCCAGTCATGAGTGGGAGAAGGCGATCCAAATGAGTTTCCTGAAAGACTCAGAACTGCTGATGTCCTGGTTATAATGGAAGACCTACCAAAGCTCAGTAGGGCCTCTGAGTCCACAGAGGTGCCTGGGAGTATAAGTCATTGCTGGTGTGAGCCCTTAGAGTTCCTCTGCAAAGCTGAAAGGGGGCTGGAATCAGCTTCCATGTGGCTTTCAGCTTTCCTAATGTGCCCCAAGCTTGCCCCAGACCTTTAGCCCAGGCATCCTGCCAGGCTCCAGCACCGCAGAGACCTTATCTCACCAGAAAGTGAAAGCAACTGACCTTCCTTTGGAGAGCTCGGAACTGCTTCACACAAAAGTAAAGCCTTTCACAGACTCGGTGGCTCACACCTCACACCTATAACCATAGGACTTGGGAAACAGAAGCAGGAAGGTTTGAGGCCAGCCTGAGATACATAAAGAGTTCCAGGCTAGCCTGGTCTTCAGAGTGCATCAAAAACAATGATGAAGGCCCTTAACACATATTTGCTATTTAAAAGCTACAGGTCTAGAGGTTGGGGATGGAGCTCAGTAGTAGATCACTTGTCTAGCATTCACAAAGCTCTGGGTTCAGTCCCCACTATATATATAATGTGTGTGTGTGTGTGTGTGTGTGTGTGTGTGTGTGTATACAACTATATATATGTGTGTGTGTATACACACACACACACACACACACACACACACACACATATGATTTTAAGATGGAAGAGGACAGAGGTACGGTTGGCCTGTCTGGAAGAGAGTCAAATACGTGATTTACCCACAGTCCCATAAATCCATCTGGGAGCTCAGTGCCTTGTCCACACCATCATCTCTCCCTTTTCTTCTATCATTTCTCTACTCTCTTTTCATTTTTTAAAATTTATGTGCATTGATGTTTTGCCTGCATAAGGGTGTCAGGTAGCCTAGAACTGGAGCTACAGACAGTTGTGAGCTGCCATGTGGGTGCTGAGAATTGAACCCGGGTCCTCTGGAAGGGCAGCCAGTGCTCTTAACTGCTGAGCCATCTCTCCAGCCCCTCATTTCTCTACTTTTATAAGGTCAGATCGTCTCCTCCTCAAGAAAGCCTCACCAAATGGTTTGTACACTAAGAAATGCAGGTAAAACTAAGGTCTACCTTAGACCATGTATGCGATGAGTTAGCAAATCCGACTGTCTCAGTTAGGGTTTCTATTGCTGTGATGAAACACCATGACTCAAAGCAACTTGGGGAGGAAAGGGTGTATTCAGCTTACGCTTCCACATCACAGTTCACCATCAAAATCAGTGAGGGCAGGAACTCAAGTAGGGCAGGAACCTGGAGGCAGGAGCTGATGCAGAGGCCATGGAGGGGGGGCTGCTTACAGGTTTGCTCCTCATGGCCTGCTCAGCCTGCTTTCTATAGAACCCAGGACCACCAGCCCAGGGATGGCACCACTCACAAGGGACCGGGACCTCCCCCATTGTACTGGCTAGTTTTTGTATCAACTTGACACAAGCTAGTCATCTGAGGAAGGAGCCTGCATTGAGAAAATGCCTCCATAAGATTGGGCTAGAGGCAAGCCTGTAGGGCATTTTCTTAATTAGTGATTGATGGAGGAGGGCTGGAATCACTACAGCCAGATCTTAGGGAAGCATTTTCTCAATTGAGGTTCTCTCTCTTCAGATAACTCTAGCTTGTGTCAAATTGACATAAAGCTAAGCCAGCACACTGACTTCATAACAGGTTTGGTTGATGGTGTCATTTCGGTGGTTAATGCCACCAACAGTCAGCCTACCTGAGTGTTCATCTCATCACCAAGTCCTTGATATCAGTTCTTCATACTCCACCCCAGCATCAGTGAGCACACAATAGCTACCCAGTAATGTCTGCTTAACCAAGAAGCTGGGATTTTGCCAAAGGCTTTCTTCTGAATCCAGCCTGTTTAGCCTCTGACCTTAAACACAGCCTTCTACTAAAACTTCTCCACTCCAGAAAAATCCAGAACAGTGCAGAGAAAACAGCAGGTTCCAGGAAAGGAAAGTTAAATGGAATGCAGGTTCCCTTGGGAAACATTCTGAGTAACTGAAGAAAACATATTGAGAATTCGAAGCAAACCGGTCCTGGGGCTACATGACTTCCGACTGTAAACTGCATCATGAGGACCTGTTCATTGGAAGGTGACCTTGACAGAAGCAGTCAGCGACAGCTAAGGCAATGAAGTCGCGGAATTTGTCTCAAGAAACAGTTCTACCATTTTCCAAGGATTTAGAAAGCAAAGCGAGGCCATGCAATGTTAAGGGCTTGTTGTCAGCATTACCTAGACACTTCATCAAACCAAATATCACAGCAACCAGGACTTCACAGGCTAGTTTTAATCTTTGTTGGATACTTCATGTTTGGGTGGGAGCTCTTCCTCAGCCCCTGGCACCCTGGCATCCATATACCCAAAGAGCCTGGAACATTCTGGTGCAAGATCCACCTCAACTCCCCTCCCCCATCTCTTTCCCCAAACTCACCCCTTCAAAGGCATCAAACACAGCTCCAACCCCAGAGAGGTTCAAGACCACTCCCACAGGATATTTAAGCTGCATCCCTGAAAACAGACATGTGGTTTTCCGGTCTCTCGTCCCTGTCTCCTCTCTGGGGGGGCCAGAGAATCACTTGGGAATGCTTTACCCATTAAACCGGGGCTTTTTCTAATTCGGTCTGATTTGGTCTGGTTTGGATTGCTGCGTTGGAAGAGAGGTTTATCGGGGTGAAAAAAAAAAGCTTAAGATGTAGTTCAGCAGTCCTACGGTTTATGGGATATATGTGTGTGTGTGTGTGTGTGTGTGTGTGTGTGTGTGTGTGTACATATATATACACCTATATGCCACATGTGGTACCTACTTTCTTCTCTTTAGTCTTTTAGACAGTCTGCCATACAGCCACACACCTGAAATTCCTCCAGGAGGCTAAGGCAGGAGGATTGCCTAGAGTCTGAGGCCAGCCTAATTCACAACATGTAGCTCAGGTTGGTCTAAAACTTACGGTAATCCTCCTGCCTCAGCTTTCCAATTGCTGGTATTACAGGTCTGAGCCACTATGTCTGGTCTTTTCCACACTGTCCGTTGAACATAAACAAAAAAGCATTCTAGATTTCCATATGTAAGACTCCTGTGAGATTGTTTAATGTGAATAAGTTTCTTCAACTACCGGACTCAACTCAGTTTTCAAAACGTGCAGAACAGGAAGCAGTGACGTGGAACGGCCTGACTCCAACCTTCCCTTTCCATTGCAAGGGCCACAGGACTCTTAGATCCACCCAAACATGCTTGACTCTGTGTTCAAATGGAGAGATGACTCCGTGGTTAAGAACACTAGCTGTTCTTGCAGAGGACCCAGATTCAATTGCCAGCACCCATGTGGTGGCTTACAACCGTCTCTACCTTCTGGTCCAGGGGATCTGGAACTGCCCTCTTCTTGGGCACCAGGCATGCACATGGTGCACAGATGTATGTGCAGTCAAAACACCCACACACATAAATAAACAAAAATTTTAAGAACAAAGACTAGCTGGGGGCTGGATGACTCAGTGGTTAAGAACACTGGCTGCCCTTCCAGAGGACCCAGGTTCAAGTCCCAGCACCCATATAGCAACTCACAACTGTCTATAACTCCACTTCCAGGGGATCCGACACTCTCACACAGACATAAGTACCGGCAAATGTGTACAATACACATAAAATAAATACAAATAATTTTTTTTTTAAAGAACAGAGACTAGTGGGGCTGGAGAGGTGGCTCAGAGGTTAAGAGCACTGACTACTCTTCCAAAGGTCTTGAGTTCAATTCCCAGCAACCACATGGTGGCTCACTACCATCTGTAATGAGATCTGGTGCCCTCTTCTGGCCTGCAGGGATGTGTGTAGGCACAACACTGTATACATAATAAATAAATAAATCTTCAAAAAAAAAAAAAAAAAGAACAGAGACTAGCATCTTTAGGGTTTGCAAATTGCATTTATTACTCATTCCTTCCCTTGAGCAATGTAACAAAAAGAGAATAACAGCCATGCTATCCAACTATACAGTAAGGTGTTAGCATTTTGAACCGCTCCATGTCTTTTTACGTAAAAAGCCCTCTGTAAGAAAAAACCCCTCTCCCTCCTTTTCCTTCTTCCTTTTCCCTCATTCTCTTCATGACGCCGCACACACCTCTACCTTCCTTTCTCTCCTTCTCTCTCTCTCTTTCCCTCTCTTTCTTTCTATCTGTCTCTCTCTCTAACCCCACCCACAGTGTGTCTCCCTCACCCACCAGGGAACCTTGGCCCAATCCGCCAAGGCCTCTTGCACGCTGTATCATAACATAGGGTATCTTTTGATTATCCTAGACTAGTGTAGAGCTGTTTAATTCTCTGAACATCCTATTCACTATACCCTTTCTTTAACTACTGACCCCCAAACCTCATTTCCAACCTACAGTTACCCCTTCTACTGTGCTATTCATGTCCAAGTCAGCGCCAGCATCATTGGTAGCCCGTTATCTCTCTCACCTCCACCACCAAGTGCTCTTATCTTCCTCCTCCATATCACCTTCAACCCCTTCAGTTTGTCCCTGGATAAGGCCAACATCATCTCCCATGCTATCTGCTATAATCCCTTTACACTCTCTAGCTTCCCACCTCTGAGACAGCCTAGATTGTTTCTGTCTCCTGTGCCCCAAGCATGTAGGATATACCTGTATCCTTTGGAAGGCAAAGGCAGGAGCATCAGGAATTCCAGGAGATTCTTGTATCTGGGGGGACAGAGTAATAAAACTGCTGACATGACAGCTCCATGATACGGTTAAGACTTTTATTGCAGATATGAGAGAAAGAGAATGAAAGGACCAAGCAGATGCCATAACAAGCTGCTCAGAAATCAGGCCTCAATTTCAGTTTCCTGAGACTTAATCAAGCAGTTTCTGGGAGGGCCATGAACAAAAGACATAGTCCTTGCAGTAGCTCCCTTTCTACATGTACTCTGACTGCTCAAGGTTTAGCCAGTTGTTTACTGTCTGGGGCCCCTCACCAACTTAGAGGTGTGTGCATGGGTCAAAGTGAATGTGCAAGGCCGGCCAGCCAGCCCTCATGGCAGCTCAAGGACAAAGCCTGGGACTTGTCCAGGCCTGCCCCAAATGATAACTGTAACCCCCAACCATTAAATTCAAAGATTACACGCCCTCACCCAATCATATGATGCCAAGGTTTGTACCAATCTGTGGTTTTTCCCTTTAAAAACTCCTCACTCTGAGAGCTCAGGACCGTTCTCCACCACCCGCTGTGTCGAGTGCTGGACGTGGACCAAGCCCAAGCTTGCTTGTTATCAATAAACCCCTGGGTGTTTTGCATCAGATAACGACTCTGTGGTGGTCTTGCTTGGGGGTCTCTAGATGTGGCCACAACAAGAACAGCCAGGGCATCTAGAAGAGTCTAGAGCCGAGAGAGAAAGAAGTAGACTGGAGATGGCCAGCAGACTGGACAGGGCTATCTGTGGGAGAAGGGAGAATAACCAGAGATAGAGAATAGAGAGAGCATGTTGAGAATCTCAGTGGCAGCAGAGGAAACCTCCTATAGTCCAGTCTGAGCTCATTTCTAGATACATGGATAGAGTTTGGAGAACTGGAGTTTCCTTTGGACCCGACAATCCTCAGCTACATAGCTTGTTCAAGATCAACCTATGTTACATAAGGTCCTGTCTCAAACAAAAAACAAAGCTGGGCATCATGGTATTTAATCCCAGCACTTGGGAGACAGACACCTGAGGATCTGTGTTGAGTTCAGAGGCCAGCCTGTTATACATAGTGAGTTTCAGACCAGCTAGGACTACAAGGTGTGTGTGTGTGTGTGTGTGTGTGTGTGTGAGAGAGAGAGAGAGAGAGAGAGAGAGAGAGAGAGAGAGAGAGGATTTTATGAACCCACTGCATTTCAATGTATTTTGCCTTGGCCAGGCCGGTAGAAGCATATTCTCTTCCAGTTCTATAAATCAGAAATCTGAGTGCAGCTTCACTGAACCACAGTGACGATGTGGCAGGTCTGGGTCATCCTGAGGCTCTGAGAAGAGAATCCACCTTTGCTGGTTTTAGCTTATAGTTGTGTAAACTGAGGACATGACTGCCCATGATATGGTTAAGGAGAAGGTTTTTATTGTAGATATAAGAGAGAAGACAGCTAGAGGCATCTGGAAAAGTCCAGGCCAGAGAGAGAAAGAAGTAGACTGAACATGGCCAGCAGACTAGACGTGGCCAGTGCTAGGGAAGGAGGAGACAAAGCATAGTGAGACTGGGAAGAGCAGGACCACAAACAAGCACAGAGAAGGGTAGTGAGAATAGCTGGGTTGTGAGGAGGGTGAGTTGCTGGGGGTGGGCAAGGACCAGCGGCTGGGGAGAGTTTAGGGGAGAGTAGGAGGTGAGGAGGGCGAGGGATGCCAGCATGGATTTTGAAATGTGTAACAAGTGCTTGTGAGTAGGGGCTGAGGGAGCCTGGAGGATAGCGTGGACTGACATGCTGATAGGCACCATGTATATGTTAATTAGAGTGCCACATGTCCATTTTGGAATCAATAAGGGAAATTATTCCTTTTGCTAAATGGGAGCGGGCTTCACAAGTTCCTGAGGAACGCTGGCTTTTATCTAACTGTCAGAAATCCTTCCACAGTCCTGGTTGAGCTCATTTCTGGATATTTAGACTGCCTTTCAGAGTTTGGAGAACTGGAGTTTTCTTTGGACCTGACAGTAGTGTTGTCCTTGGTCCTCAGCGTGTGGCTCCTTCCTCTGTGTCAAGAGGTCATTCTGATCACAGACACACACTGCTCAGCAGGGACAAGCCCTTGCTGTGCAAACATGGCAACCTGACTTTGACTCCCCCTGAACCCACATGAAGGTGGCTGGAGAGGACCAGCGTCACCCAGCTGTCCTCTGACTGCCACTTGCATGCTGTGACACGTGTGCCCTCCCAACATCTCTCTCATAATAAAGAAAATTTAAATCCTCAGTGGAATCTCACCTGTTGTGGTGGTTTGAATACGCATGGCCCCCACAGACTCATGTTTGAATGCTTGGAGTAGGTGTGGCCTTGTCGACGGACATGTGTCACTGTGGGGGCAGGCTTTGAGGTCTCATGTGCTCAAGCTATGCCCAGTGTGGCAGTCTCCTTCTGCTGCCTGCAAAGCGAGATGTAGACCTCTCAGCTCCTTCTCCAGCACCGTGTCTGCCTGCACGCCGTCATGCTTCCTGCCATGGCAATAATGGACTAAACCTCTGAAAGTGTAAGCCAGCCCCAATGAAATGTCTTCCTTTATAAGAGTTGCCATGGTCATGATGTTTCTTCACAGCAAGAGGAATCCTAACTAAGACACCTATAGAGTCTCTTGTGACGTGTAAGTTAACATTCACGGTGTCTAAGACATCTTTGGGGGCCATTATTCAACTTCCTACTGCATAGAAAATCCTTTGCACCCATATATTCATTCCTAAAGGTAACAAACCAGTTATCTCTCAAGGAGTTCTCAGCAATAAGTTTCCACCCCAGTATCAGGCCCTTATCACGGTATAGCTGTCTTAGTCACTCTTCTGTTGCTGTGAAGAGACACCATGACCAAGGCAACTCTTCTAAAAGAAAGCGTTTGATGGGAGCTTACAGTTCAGAGGTTCAGTCCTTTATCATCATGGCAGGAAGCATGGTGGCTCAGATCGCACTGAACAGTAACTGAGGGCTGCATCCTGATCCACAGGCAGAGAGAGAGACTCTGGGCTTGGCAGGGGCATTTGAAACTCCAAAGCCACCCCCCCCCACCTCCCTAGTAACATATTCCCCTGACACACAAGGCCACACCTACTCTAACAAGACCACACCTCTCTTTTACTCTTTTCAAATAGTGCCACTCCCTAGTGACAAAGCAGTCAAATGCACCAGCCTAGGGGCGGTTCTTATTCAAACCACCACAATAACCACTATGTAAAGATGGATGTCTAGCTTATAATGTAGTTGATAATTGACTTGGACAAACACCCTACCCTGCTCTCTCGCTCTTTAAATAAATGAAGGTCTTCAGAGTCCGGTTGTCCCTGCTTGTTACAACAAGACATTGAGACTGCAGCTACCTATAGAATTTGATCAGTTTAGAGGTCAGATGTCCTGACTTTTACAATGACAGGCTCTTTCTCCTACTCAGTCTGCCCTTTCTCTTGTGTGGACCATATCCATCTGGTTCTGAAGCAGGAGTGTCACGGTTTCTGGTCTGAATTAGAGCTTTAATACAGTGATCTCCTTTATGGCTTGGTTCTGTGACTGACAGGTGGGGGGGGGGGGAAGGAAGTGAATGCAGGTCAGCCGATTACCCAACTGTGTTCCACTTTATTCTCATAAGGTTCTAATCTTGATTCAAATCAGTTTAAGTATTTAGAATGAAAATCCCTGAAATAATATCCCAGTTTTAAGGCATCCATTTTAAATATGTCTGTCTGGCTATCTTTCTATCCATACACACACACACACACACACACACACACACACACACACACACACACACACACGCGCGCGCGCGCGCGCGCTAGCTACTGTGGTAGGCACAGTATATGTAACAATGAATACATCAAAATCCTTGTCCTTTTGAGTTTTACCTCATACTTAGGAGGAGGCAGGTGATAAACAAGTATACAATAAATGCTGCCATATGAGACATACGATAAACAAAGCTTGCCAGGTGGTGGTGGTGCATGCCTTTAATACCAGTACTCAGGAGGCAGAGGCAGGAGGCTACCTGTGAGTTCAATGCCAGCCAGGTCTACATATCAAGTTCCAGGACAACCAGGACTAAATAGACCCCGTCTCACAAAAAGAAAATAAAGGGGAGAACACAAAGTTGGATGTGTGGTACATGGTTGTAAGCCCAGCTACCTAGGACGGAAGCGGAAGATCACCTGAGCCCAGGAGTTCAACGAGGAACAAAAATGCAGAGTGAGCCGGGCGGTGGTGGCCCACGCCTTTAATCCCAGCACTCGGGAGGCAGAGGCAGGCGGATCTCTGTGAGTTCGAGGCCAGCCTGGTGTCCAACGCGACTCCCGGGAAAGGCGCAAAGCTACACGGAGAAACCCTGTCTCGAAGAAAAGAAAAAAAATGCAGAGTGAAAAGGAGGAAGGGGAGGGGCGGTGTGAGGCTGGATTGGGTGCTGGGGAGGGGCTCTGAGCAGAGAAGAAAGGACATGGAAGGACAAGCTTTCACACGTCTGGGATAAGAGCAGAAGGAGCAAATGTGTAGGAATTGAGGCACTGGGGCCACATCATCTATGACCCTGAAGACATGATGTGTGCTTGGGTTGTCTGAGGAGCAGGGAGGGGGACAGCAGGGCTGAGATGGTAGTGATGGGCAAAGTGCCCAGCCAGCCAGCCAGCCAGCCAGGGAAAGTTCCCATCAGCACTCAGATCTCCTGGCTAATACTAGTCTATGAGCTTATACTTTAACACGGGATGAAACCCACAGGCTCAGTAGCAGTGATAGCTAATCCCTGTATCGTCTAGATGTGTTTCAGTGGATCTTGTTTCCTTCTGTATCTCCCTGCTTTGCCATAATCTATGCAGGGAATTATGGGATGGATGCCGCCTCTGCTCTACTGTCTTAGACTATGGGCTCCTTCCAGCAGCACCAGCCTTCCTGCAGCACCTCAGTCCCCGCCACCAGACCTGCCGCAGCAGCAACACCCTATAAACTAACAGGTCACGTAGCACAGTGGACGTCTCCCAGCTGTGGGTCTTCATGAATTAAGTGGTAGCACAGAAAGGCTGGAGTGGTTTCTCTGGGTCTTGTGGCCGCAGGGCATAGCAGGACCCACTTCTCCTTGGAAGCCTTGGTCCCTGGGAGATGGGCGTTTGCAGAAGTCTCTTCAGAAGGCGCTTCAAGCAAAGAACTCAGATGGAAATCAGAATGGAGCACCATGGTACCAAATAGTAGAGAGCAGAGTAGAGCTATCACAGGAAACCTCAGCCAGGCGGCATTAGAAAAAGCACACAGGCCATCCTGAAATGCTGGTTTGCTTCAGAGCACGTTACATCTGATATTTGAATGTTCTAAGTCAGTGATTCCAACAAATAGGACGGGTAAGAGCCCAAGAAGGTTGCTTACTGAGTTGCAAGCCCCCCCCCCTTTTTTTGTTCGTTTGTTTGCTTTGGGAGGCAAGTTAGCAGGGTAAGATCTAGCTGAGAGCTTCTGCCTATGAAATCTGCCTTGTCTGATAATAGAAGCAAATTACTTTAATCTGCAAGGCTCAGTCTCTTCATCCCTGAAATGGGAAGAATGGTACCCATGAGCTGAGTTTCTGCTGAGATCATGAACGGAGCACCGTTCTGGCAGGCACACTGTGAGCAATCGCTGTTTGCCAGGCGTAAGCAGGGCAGGCAGAGCCCTGCAACCCTGTGGATTCCTTGTGGGTTTCCAAGCATGCTCCTTCATACCCCACTCACACTGTCCCCTTGGCTTGGACTATTCCCCACCTACCAGAACTTTCCAACCAGCTAAAATGCCATGCTGACGCAACCATTTCATACCCTCCAAACCACAGAAAAAACTCAGCGCCTCTTTGTATCATTTCCACATTTCTACAGAACATGCTTACTTGTATCGACATCAAAGAGGGGGTCTTTTCTCTGTCACCCTAAGAGTCACAGTCATCACCACGGTAACAAAAGTCAGCCTATCAAGAAAAAGGCATGCCCAATTTATTTGCTTATAGTTTTATACGATGTGCGACAGCCAAGGTGCACCATCCCTTGCTGTATTTAGGTGCTAAAGCATGGACAGCCTTGGACAACTGGGGGGGGAAAAAAAAGGTCTGACCTGGTAATAATAAACCTGCTGGGGAAACCCCAGCAAGAGCAAGTGTTCAAATTCTGTCCAGCCTCTGTGACACACCTTCCTCCTGATGAGAAGATGGCCTCTTCTGAAATGGGGGAGGAGCTGGGTCATGTGACCGACAGTCGAAAAGGTAGGTAGGAAATTTTCTCTATGGACAGCTTGAGGAAAGTTAGGGCAACGTTTTTAGGTTTTAAAAAAAAAATGATTTTGGTTTGCTTGACCTGTTCTGGGGGAAGAATTTAGTCTCAGTGGCTTTCTTGGGGGTAGAATGGGGAGCAAGAAATAGGAGGGCAGGAGACACGGGCTTCGCATCTAAGGTTACCTCTACTGTGGGGGGTGGTGGTTGTTAGCACAGACTTTCACTCTGTAGCTCAGGGTAGACTGGAACTCACTATGTAGCCCAGGCAAGCTTTGAACTTGCAGCCACCTCTCAGGTACTGGGATGACAGGTGTAACCCAGCACACCTGGCTATGGAGGCTACTTCTAAGACTTCTTTGGGGTGAGGGAACCCTAACCTTTCTTTTAGGTTTCTCCCGGCTTGCCGCTGCCGCTTTCGGTGTGGTGTATGTAAACTAGGATGGTACTCTTCGTCACAGGCCTTGGGGATTTCAGTGTTTCATTTTGTTTGGGACAGTGCTGGGAAAGAACCCAGGACCTTGCTCATGCTGGGCAAAATGTCCCCTCACTGCCCCAGGCCACCACAGGGTCCTTTGTAGTCGCCAGCTATAGAAATGCAAAAACACACACAAATGCCAGCCATTACTTCAAGCACCAACAGAAAAATCCAATATCGTGTGCCTTGGTCCCTGAGATGAGACAGGGGTACAGCCCTCTCTTGCTCACTTAAAAGCAAAATGGTTTCTGTTGTTGCTGCTGTTGTTATTGTTTGGTTTTCCCAGACAGGGTTTCTCTGTGTAACAGCCCTGGCTGAAAAGAATGTTTTTTGAGACAAGGTCTCATGGAGCTCAGGCTGACCTCGAAGCTGCTGTGTCACAGGGGAGGAGCCTCCTAACTCCACCTCAAAAGCACTAGGATTATAGCTGTGTGCTCTATGCCGGCCTGGGGATCGACCCCACAAATGAGTGCATGTGGATAAGCACCCTACTCTCTGAGCTAAATTCTCAGCCCTTAAATTCTTGAAGAGTCTTAACAGATGATAACATTTGTCTTTTCTGTCATTCTTCTTCTTTCTCAATGAATAAACAAATTGTTCCCAACCTCTCCGTCATCTTCCACCCCATGTCTAGTCACAAGTACCCAGAAACTGGGCTGGGAGGGGCAAGGGACAATGTGTAACCCGCATGGCCTCATCACAGACTTATTCCTGTGGTGCTGAGGACTGAACCCACAGCCTAGGAAGCCTCCACCACTGAGCCGCATCTCCAGCCTGAAAACTTCATTTTAAAAAGAGGGTCATTTGCCAGGCAGTGGTGGCACACACCTTTAATCCCAGCACTTGGGAGGCAGAGGCAGGTGGATCTCAGTGAGTTCAAGGCCAGCCTGGTCTACAAAGTGAGTTCCAGGACAGTCAGGGCTACACAGAGAAACCCTGTCTTGAAAAACTAAAAACAAAAATTTTTTTTAAAAAGAGAGTCATTTAGCTGAGAGTTCTGAAGGTACAGGTGTGTGGAGAGTCTGCTTGGGAGGCAGAGCCAGGCGGATCTCTGTGAGTTCAAGGCCAGCCTGGTCTAGATCCAGAACAGGCACCAAAACTACACAGATGTAGCTAGAGTTTTCCTGCCTGGCCCACGGTCAGGATAAATCTCTTTCACCTGCCAGTCCCACAGCCGCTCAGACCCAACCAAGGAAACACAGAGACTTCTATTGCTTATAAACTGTATGGCCGTGGCAGGCTTCTTGCTAACTGTCCTTATATCTTAA
>CABHPP010147122.1:0-62250 GCA_902168425.1 Peromyscus attwateri
CGGGAGCGACTCTGCCGTGGCTCCTCTGGGGAAATGGCCACGGGCAGGGCGTACCTGGAGTCTGGCCTCTCGGGACCCAGCTGAGGGCCGCCAACGACGAACGGCGGTTGCGACTGGCGCGGAAGCGGCGTGCTCACACGCGCCTTTCCCGCCACAAATGCAAATGAGCGGCCTCCTTCAGGACCCGCCCCTCCCGGGTTCCCGGCTCCACGCAGGCGCACACCAGGTCGAAGGCGCCCGCGGATCCCCTTACCAGGAACCTCCTGGTCGCGCATGCGTAGAACTCCTTGGGAGGCTCGCCGAGGCCAGAGCGAGCGCATGCGCACTGGTGGAGCGAGCCTTGGTAAACCACCGGGAACTTTCTTTGTGGTACAGGCTCTTTGCCGTCTGCTTGGCGAAATAGCAGGGTAGGGTTCGACTGAAGGACTCCGTGTTTACCCTTCACTTCTTGTCAGTCACTGAACCGAATCCTTTCTGTCTTCTCTTGGGTCCGGCGCCCGCTACCGTCACAATGATGCGCAGCCTGGTCCAGCCTCACGTCTGCTCTATGCCCTCCTGTGGCATTAATACGTACCCGACCTGCATTCCCCCAATTTTTTTACTTACTTACTTCCTTATTTACTGAGACATTGCCTAGCTACGTAGTCCAGCCTGGTATCGGACATGGAGCAATCACCCTGCCTCAGCTCATCACGCTGGCTTGGTTGGTTGGTTGGTTGGTTGGTTAGTTGGTTGGCAGTAAAGAAGGAGCGGGTGACCGGACTCATTCCCAAAGATATTTGGAACAGAAGACTCCAACCTCTCGTCCGTTTGTTACTTCGGAAAACGTGATCCACTGTTGCACTTTCCTCTGGGTCTGCTTAATCTGTTTAGGGTCCATCAGGTGGTAGAGTCTGTTTGTGGGTGCCACTCCCAGGCTTCATCCTGGTGCGCTCCCCAGAATGGGCACTAAGAGCATGACCAGGTGCTTAAAATTTTTTTATTTAGTCGGGTATGGTCAGCGCACAGGAGGCAGAGGCAGGAGGATGGAGGAAAAGTCCTAGGCTGGCCATATTATATAATGAGGTGAGATGAATCAGTGAGGTAAAGACGCTTGTCACCCATCCTGGTGACCTGGGATGAATCCCTAGGACCCACGTGGTGGAAAGAGATCCCCTGAAGCCACATGCAAACTATGTTATGTGTGAACCCTCCTACCCCTTGTTTATGATGGGGGGCGGGACTTGTAGCTCAGCTGGTACAGTGAACTGGGCATGGTGGTGCACCAGCACTCAGGAAGGAGAGACAAAACTTCAGTCTTTCTCAGTTCGACACATGAGACCTTGTGTATGTTGGTTAGGTTCTGGTTACCTTGATACAATCTAGTCATCTGGGAAGAGTGGACCTCAACTGAGAAAATATCTCAGATTGCCCGGTAGGCAAGCCTGTGCGGATATTTTCTTGATTCATGAGTGATGTGGGAGGACCCAGGCCACTGTGGGCAGTGCCACCCCTGGGAAGGTGGTTCTGAGTTGTATGAAAAAAGCAAGCTAGGCCAGGCGATGGTGGCGCAGGCCTTTAATCCCAGCACTCGGGAGGCAGAGGCAGGTGGATCTCTGTTAGTTCAAGGCCAGCCTGGTTTACAGAGTGAGTTCCAAGACAGCCAGCCAGGGCTGTTATACAGAGAAACTGTTTCAAAAAAATTAAAAGAAAAAAAAGGAAAAAAGAAGAAATAAAAAAAAAAAAAGAAGAAAACAGCAAGCCAAGGGAAGCATGGTCTCTGCTTCAGCTCCTGCTTTGAGCCCCTGCACTGACTTCCCTCAGGAAAGGAATGTGATCTAAGAGTTGTGTGATGAAATAAACTCTCTACGTCCCAACTGGTCTACAGAGGAAGATCTAGGACAGGCACCAAAACTACTCAGAGAAACCCTGTCTTGAAAACCAAACAAAAAAAAACAACCCAACCTTTCCTGGAGATCAGAGTGCGGAGCTGGCCACAAGTTAGCCATAGAGGCCAGGCAGTGGTGGCACTCACATTTAATCCCAGCACTTGGGATCTCACGCCTTTGATCTCAGCACTAGGGTAGGGAGGCAGCGACAGGAAGCAAGATGGCTGGGCAGAGAGGACTATAAGGCAGGAGGAGGAGTAGTGGAGGTTAGAGGTGGCTGTGGCTTGCTCCTTTGTCTCTCTGATATACCCTGATATCTGGCCCTGGGTTTTTATTGTTAAGACCAATTAGGATTCAGGCTACAATCTCCTTTTGGTGTCTGTTCCCAGTCAAGCCACACAGCTACTTCCTCTAACACGTACCTTCAGTACACACACTTAGCTCCCAGTGTGGCTGTTCCAGATCTTGTCGGCATCTCATTCAGAACACGGTCTGTCTTAGGTAGGGTTTCTATGGCTGCGATGAAACACCATGACCAAAAAGCAAGTTGGGGAGGAAAGGGTTTATTTGGCTTACACTTCAGCATCGCTGTTCATCACCAAAGGAAGTTAGGACAGGAACTAAACAGGGCAGGATCCTGGAGGCAGGAACTGATGCAGAGGCCATGGAGGGTGCTGCTAACTGGCTTGTTCCCATGGCTTGCTCAACTTGCTTTCTTATAGAACCCAGGACCAACAGCCCACGAATAGCACCACCCATCATGGATTGGGCCTTCCCCATTGATCACTAATTGAGAAAATACCTAACAGATGAATCTCAAGGAGGCATTTCCTCAACTGAGGCTCCTTCCTCTGATGACTCTAGCTTGTGTCAAGTTGACACACAAAGCCAGCCAGTACACCATCTCTTAGTTGGGCAACTTGGTCTCCTATGGCACCATGATGTGTACCTGGTACTGAATGAAGCCTTTGATCCAGCCTGTTTGCCCTCCCAAGCCCCCAAGTTGTTTTTTTCTTTTTCTTTTTTGTTTTTGTTTTTCCAGACAGGGTTTTTCTGTGTAGTTTTGGTGCCTGTCATGGATCTCACTCTGTAGACCGGGCTGGCCTTGAACTCACAGAGATCCACCTGGCTCTGCCTCCCAAGTGCTGGGATTAAGGTGTGTACCACCACTGCCCGGCGCCCCAAGTTTTAAAACACCCAACCTGCTGAGCCACACTAGCCACCAAAACATGTTTTTTAGATTTTACAAAATTACAAAATTTTACAAAATTTTTAGATCTTACAAAAGGAAAAACAAATACTGAAAGATTAATATTTGTTAATATAAAATTTTTTGTTAAAATATTAATTTTGTTTAAAAATTTGTTACAATTTTTGTTGGTTTGTTTTTTGAGACAGGATTTCTTTGTGTATCCCTGACTGTCCTGGAATTCATTCTGAAGACCAGGCTGATATTGAACTCACAGAGATCCTCCTGGCTCTGCCTCCCGAGTGCTGGGATTAAAGGCGTGTGCCACTGCCACCTGGCTTGGAAAGCTTTATTTGTTAGAGCACAAACAAAATATCACCACATTTTCCCCTTTTTGTCTAAAATAAAAAAGGTTTTTAACTAATATAAGAAAAACTATACACAATAAGTACAATAAGTGTATACAATGTATACAGGCAATAAATACATCAACATTGTCTAGTCCATTTACAATTGACAAATTCAGAGAAAATACTCTTCATCTACCCTATCTTGGTGAGTCCAAAAGGTTGTACCTATTTCACTTTCTATTCTAACTTGCATTACCAAAATTACCTTTTAATGTCTCTCAACCTTATATACTTTACACCTCTTTTGTGAGTTTCTTTTCTAAATCTGGTAACAAGGAAAACTATAACTATAAAGTCTTCAACTCCATCAGAGACCCAAGAAGGAAATAATATTACCTGAGTGTTGTGATATATTGTCTACTCTAATAAACTTGCCTGAGGATCAGAGGACAGAGCCAGTCACTAGATTAGATTTAGAAGTCAGGCAGTAGTGGCCCATGCCTTTAATCCTAGCACTTGGGAGGCAGAGCCAGGCAGATATCTGTGAGTTTGAGGCCAGCCTGGTCTACAGAGTGAGATCCAGGACTTGTTTTGAAAAAAACAAAACAAAACAAAAATATCCTAGCACTTGGGAGGCAGAGATCTGCCTGGATCTCTGTGAGTTCAAGGCCACCCTGAACTACATGGGATTGACTTAGTCTAGGAGAGAAAACAGCCTAGCAGTGGTGGCACACACCTTTAATCCCAGCACTTGAGATCTCATGCCTTTGCTTGGGAAGCACACACACCTTTAATCCCAGGAAGTAATATGGCAGGTCAGAGAAAGGTATATAAGGCCACGAGGAAACAGGAACTCACTCTCTTATAGGCTGAGGATTTCATAGAGGTAAGAACTAGTGGCTGGCTGTTCTGCTTCTCTGATCTTTCAGCTTTCACCCTGATATCTGGCTCTGTTTTTTTTTTTTTATTAAAAGACCATCTAAGATTGGAACAACACCTGAGTAAGCAGGAAGTGCAAGCAAGCAACTTCCAAAAAATGTGAGAAATGACAGAAACAGTTGGCTGTCTTGGACAGTCACCCAAGATTCCTTTGCAATGTTGGGACATCTATATTTAGTCTACAGGCCTAGAATATCTGACAGACTCATCTGTGAAGCAGGATTTTTCTGAAGGGCTGTCCTACCTTGTCTTGGCAAAGTTTGGCATTCCTTTCTTTTGTGTTTTGCTTGTCCCATTTGGACAGCATACTGTCAGCAGTCAAAGCAATGGCATTTTCTTGCCCAGTGGCTAACTTTTGCCACAAAGAAAATAAACTCCATATGGAGTTTCTTTAATGCCCATCATCTTCTCTGAAGTAACTTGATGCTGCCAGGAGCAGACATGTCTCAATGTCATAAAAAAAGAACCTATGTTATCAAAACATCTTAAATGCCATATTCTGTAGATCCCTTAAGTGTTTGATGACCACCTGTCTACTTAAAATATATCTGTTTGACCTTGAGAACATACCTAATTACAAGCTTAATTGTAATAGGTGACCAACTACTAACCTGCATTTCTTTATTATCCTAAATAGTTTGTAATAATAACTTTCAAGGACTAGCAATTTGCAGAATTACATTGTTAAATGAGATATATAAGTACAATATCTTGAACAAGATTAGAAATGTACATACATTATGTTCTAACAAAAATAATCTCAACTTTGTATCAATATACAAAGATACATATCAACGTAAAATATTTAAAATAAGTAGTTGCTTTTTAAAAGTAGATTCAAGCCAGGTGGCGGTGGCTCAAACCTTTAATCCTAGCACTCGGGAGGCAGAGCCAGGTGGATCTCTGTGAGTTCAAGGTCAGCCTGGGCTACAGAGTGAGTTCCAGGAAAGGCACAAAGCTACACAGAGAAACCCTGCCTCGGAAAAAAAAATTTATATATATAATAAAAAAATAAAGGTAGATTCAACAAGCCCTTTTAGCCTATCATTTCTATATCCCCTGTTTTTCTTTTCAAAACAAGAACCCTTAATCTAAAGTTCTTTGTTCAGCTTTTTTCTTGACCATTACCAATAACAACTTGCAATCAACTGGCTAAAAAATGACAATATCCATAACCCATTGAATGACCAAAAACCACTCACCCACCTCTTGGGAATGTGGGCATCGTGTTCTTAAATTTACTTCCTGCTGTCTAGGGGCAACATCATCTTTAGGGGATCCTGAAAAGAAAAATTTGGGTTAATTGTCAAGTCCTAGGAGAGGTAACTATATCATTGTTGTCCAGTCTCTGCATAATGGGAAAGTGCAGGGTTTATCTCAAGTCCTGGCTAGAGTAGTCTGTGAGGCTGGATCATCTCAGCTAGCCACCTTGAAATTGTCCTGAGCAGTTTGTAGTCCAAAGCCGATCTTTGGGTGGTGTTTGTCTGCTTAGTGGTGTTACCATAATCCATGTGGAATCGTTGTTGTGGGGCCCCATCATCCTTTTGGAGACTTCAAAACTCACTGTCAGGCATGGTCATTGTTCACTGCTGAAAACTTAAACATTTCAAATGTCATATGCAGCAGACCTTAAAGAGGTTAAAGGATCAATATTTGTTATGTACATCCAGAGTACAAAAACTTAATTCCTAGTTACCTGATAGAGAATGAAACCTGAAATCATGTACAGGAAGCTAGATGAAACATTTTTCTAGAATTAGTTAGTACCCTATATGACCATTAATAACATGACAAAAAGTTAAATTTTGAGATAATATTTATACATTAAGAAAAGTTTTAAAAAGTCAAAATAAAACCAAAGGACTATGAGATTAGATTAGTGACAATAAAATAGTCCTGAATTTTTGTTTGTCTTTTGTCCTATATCAGGTGGCTCTTCTGACACGAGACAGAGATTTTGGATTTTACTTTTAACAAGCATGCTTGGGTTTAGAGGAGAGAGCCACCCTCCAACTCCAAAGCTAGCTTTAATTTGTAATTGAACTGAGACTACAAAAAGATCATTTGTATTATGTGTCTGTACAGAACAACAGAAACAAACATTTGGGAAGATTTGTGAAATTTTATCCTGTTGAAAATGTGATATATCAATAGGCCAATTTACTCTTTTTCTTGGGACTTTTTTTTTTTTTTTTTTTTTGGCTGAATCATCCTTTTTCTTCAGATGTCTCATTTATCCAGTGGTCTTCAGATTCCTTAGGTGGATGCCTTTATTCTCCTGAAAGACAAAATCAAAACCCTTCCCAAGCTCTGACTTTAGGGAGGTTCCCTTTTGGCAAGTTATATCTGATCAAATGAAAAGCATTTGTTAGTCTTATAAGTTAATTTAAATTGGACGGTCATGCTGGTTGATGAACTATCACCTCTTCTAATTAATAGGTCTCTCTCGTTCAAATTGAATCTTTATCAATTTTGATGGTATCCATAGCTTTTCTTCTCCTGAAGAAACAAAAGCAAAACCCCTTCCCTAACGTAACACATATCCTGGTTTCCATTCTTTAAACTATACAGGCTGATTAAATTCTGTAGCTTTTTCTATTATCCAATGTCTCTCTGCAGCTGTTGTTCCTTTCTCATTAGCATTTAGAAAATTAAAAGTTAATAGAGCATTATGTAATCTATTTCTGGGGGTTTTGTTACCCCTTTCTGTTTATTTAGCATATCCTTTAGAGTTCAATTTGATCTTTCAATAACTGCTTGCCCTGTAGGACTGTGTGTATACCTGTAAGATCCTTTATATTGTAATAAGCAAAAAACTGTTTCCTTTTACTCGAAACTGTTGCACAAATCCTGATTGGTCTTAATAAAAACCCAGAGCCAGATATTGGGGTAAATGCTGAAAGGTCAGAGAAGCAGAGCAGCCAGCCACCAGATAGTTCTCACCTCTAGGACTCCTTATCCTGAAAGAGACTCGAGCTCCTGTCTCCTCCTGCCTTATATTCCTTTCTCTGTCCAGCCGTATCACTTCCTGCCTCAACCTCTCTGGTGCTGGGATTAAAGGCGTGTGTCACTACTGCCTGGCTCTGTTTCTCTTTTAAACTAGATCAATCTTGTGTAGCTCAGGGTGGCCTTGAATCTGCCTCTATGGCTAACTAGTGGCTGGCTTTGCCCTCTGATCTTCAGGCAAGCTTTATTTGTTAGAGCATACACAAAATATCAGGACAAGAAACATATGCTGGAACATTGTCAGTCTTAATTTGTACAGGTATACCCATGATGATCATAACTTCTAGCAAATGTGTGATTACAGGATCATCCTTTTCAGAACTCAAAGCAGTTACCCATTGAAATCCTGAATAGGTATCAATGGTGTGGTGTACATATTTTAATTTTCCAAATTCTACAAAATGAAAGACATCCATCTGTCAGATTTCATTCCTCTGAGTACCCTTTGCGTTACATCCTACTGGTAGTGGAGTTTGATTGTAAAAAGTACAAGTAGGACATTTTCTTATACTTTCTTTGACTTGTTGCCAAGAGATGGAAAAATCCTTTTTCAAACCCTTGCTATTGACTTGGTGTGTAGATGTAACCAACCGTCTTATAAATAAGAAACACAGAACCAATGCAAAGAAGAAAGCCAAGAGGTCAGAGCTAAGAGCCAAAACCTTACCCTTCCTCCTGCAGTGGTCCTACCTCTCCGAAGGAGCCGGTACTTCTTGTGTTAAAGTCTTTATATAGTCTCTGTTCTGCCTTCTCATTGGTTGTAAACCCAACCACAGGACTGCCTCATTACGGCCTGTCTGTATAGACCTCCAGGTGTTCTATGGTTGGTAATGAGATTAAAGGTATGTGTATCCAATGCTGGCTGTATCTCTGAACACACAGAGACTTACCTAGCTCTGTCTACCAAGTGCTGTGATCACAAGCATACACCACCACTGCCCTGCTTTCCTATGGCTTGCTAATAGCTCTGACCCCCAGGCAACTTTATTTATTAACATACAATTAACATTTTGGTACAAAAGAAAAATATCACCATAATGGTGTTTTTTTTTTTTTTTTTTTTTTAGAAACTCTGAGGCCTCCAGCACATTTCCTATCAACAGTTGATCAATTTCTTCATTACCTTGTGCTAGATGGCCTGGCAGACCCGTATGGGATTGAATGTGTGTTCCATATAAGGAATGATTCCTGTTCCTGATTATTTCTTGTAACTGAATAAATAACGAAGTTAATTCTGACTCATCAGGAATAAATTCAGCAGTTTCAATGTGTAAAACAACTCTTTCTTCATTATGAGAGTCAGAAACTATGTTAAGAGGTTCTGTAAAATCCATTAATACCAACAGAATAGCATATAATTCTGACTTTTGGACAGAATCATAAGGGCTTTGAGCCACTTTACTTAAATTTTCTGATTTGTAACCTGCTTTTTCTGATTTATTTGCACCAGTATAGAATGTAGGGACTCCAGAAATTGGTGTTCCCCGTACAATATGAGAAAGAATCCAGTTAGTTCTCTTTATAAATTGAATTCTCTTGTTTTGGGGACATTTGCTGTTAATCTCTCCCAAAAAATTACTGCAAGCTCTTTGCCAAGGTTCACTTTCTGCCCATAATTTGTCAATTTCATCATTATTTAAAGGTACTACAATTTCTGTTGGGTCTATTCTTGCTAATTGACAAAGTCTCAATTTTCCATTTAGAATCAACTCAGAGACCTTTTCCATATAATTTTTTAATTTTTTTTTTTTTTACTCTGCTTATGTGGTAAAAAGATCCATTCTAAAATAAATCTTCCCTCAGCATTAATTTTCCTGTAGGAGAATGGGTAGAAGGTAAAAATAACTAGAATGCAGTCAAGCTCTGGATCCAAAGGATCCACATGTGCATCCTGAATTTTCTCTTTCACCTGTCACGAAGTGTCATGGCACAGGTGTGTGGGTTCACGCGGATCCCTGGAAAGAAGACTCAAAGGCATCTTAAGAATGAATCTAGCCTTTGCAACTGCCAGGGTCCAGCCTTGAAGGACTGAAGCCCTTTCCCTTTGCCCAGGGCATTTTTATTTCTCTCCATATTTACACTTCAGCAAGTTGAATTCCATATGCTCAAAACAACCTGAAAGGAACTCCCAAAAATCCAACGCCAAGTGTAAATTCCTCGATTCATCAGGCACTGTGATTTTCTTGGTTTTCTGAACCAAGTTTTGCATAGGCCTTTTGCATCCTTGGGAGACTCTGAGACAAGACTCACACATGGCAACTAGAGAAACAAAAGGTGTCAGTTAGACAAAAGATGTATTAGGGCTAGCTGCTGCTCTCTGGAGCCAGGCCAGGAGCAGCCACACCCACCAAAGCCAATTCTCTCACAGCTTCCGCTGACAATTCTCTTGGACTATTTCAGTCCTTGTCACCATCTAAGGTTTTGAACAAATTACTCAGTTCATGATTTTTCACCCCAATAGTGGGCCATAGATTGGAAATGTCTCCTAGCAATCTTTGAAAGACATTAAGAGTCCACAACTAATCTCTCCCAATTTATACCTTTTGGGGTCTAATTTTTTGTAGAACTATTTTTATATCCTAAATAATTAATAGAATCTCCTCTTTGTATTTTTTCAGGAGCAATTTGTAATCCCCAACAAGGCAAAATTTTCTTTACTTCTTCAAACAGTCTTTCTAAAGTATCTACACTTGAATCAGCTAGTAAGATGTCATCCATGTAATGGTAAACTACTGATTGAGAAAATTGCTTATATATTATTTCCAATGGCTGACTTACAAAATATTGGCACAGGGTGGGGCTATTTAATATTCCCTATGGGAGAACCCTCCATTGATATTTTTTTTTAATCTCATCCATTGATATTTAACAGACTGAGAATTATTATAAGTAGGCACCAAGAAGGCAAATCTTTCTCTGTCTTTTTCTTGTAAAGGTATAGTGAAAAAAATAGTCTTTTAAATTGATAACTATAAGAGGCCATCTATTAGGTAACAGAGTAGGCAAAGGAATTCTAGATTGTAGAGAGCCCATTGGCTGAATTACCATGAAAATAGCTCTTGGATCCATTACCATATCCATTTTCCAGATGTCTTTTTAATAACAAATACAGGAGAATTCCAAGGGCTGGTTGATTCTTCAATATGTTGAGTATTTAACTGCTCCTGTACCAGCTGTTCTAAGGCCTGTAGTTTCTCTGCTATTAAAGGCCATTGCTGAACCCATACAGGTTTGTCCATCAACCATTTTTGTTTGTTGTTTGTTTTTCCAGACAGGGTTTCTCTGTATAACTTTGCACCTTTCCTGGAACTCACTCTGTAACCCAGGCTGGCCTTGAACTCACAGAGATCCACCTGCCTCTGCCTCCTGAGTGCTGGGATTAAAGGTGTGCGCCACCACCACCCAGCTCCATCAACTATTTTTTTTAAGATTTCTTTATTATGTATACAGTGTTCTGCCTGCATGTATGCTTGCACACCAGAAGAGGGCACCAGATCTCATTACAGATGGTTGTGAGCTACCGTGTGGTTGCTGAGAATTGAACTCGGGACCTCTGGAAGAACAGCCAGTGCTCTTAACTGCTGAGTCATCCCTCCAGCCCCCATCTGTCAATCATTTTAAAGGTAGGGCTGTTGGTGTCTTTGAAAGATCAGCAGCTGTTGTGTCCTGTTCTTGTACAACCTAAATGGTTGGTGGCTGTTCTTTATAATACCTTCTAATATTTTTTCCCAGAAACATACATTAATTTATGGTTTGTTTCTAAGATTAGAGGAATGTTAATCTGAGTATTCCATTGCTGTAACAAATCATGTCCCCATAAATTCATTGCTATGTTAAACATGTATGGCTTTAATTTTCCTCTCTGTCCTTCTGGCCCTATACATTCGACCAATCTCATATTCTGTTTTACCTGAGATAAAGTACCAGTCCCTAAAAACTGAACATTTTCCTCCTGAAGAGGCTAATTTGGATGCCAAGATTCCATTGAAATTATTGTTACACCTGCAACTGTGTCTACAAGACCTTCAGTAAGAACATCATTTGTGGTTTTAATTTTGGTCTTTGTTCATTTATAGAAGTTTGTCAAAATATTTGCTTTATGGTTTCTCCTGAATTTTGTTGTTCTATCATCCAGAGCAGTGTGGTTTCTTACAACAGGCATTAGGTTCCTTGATTGCTCTGGGAAGGAGTTTCTTCTACAATGTCAGGAAATGGCTGAACTGAATTTGACATGGGGGCCTGCGAGAGGCCCCCCAAATTGTTTCCCAATGGGAAAGGGTTACCTTGACTGTCCCTTGTTGATCTACATTCATTAGTCCAATGCTTGCCTTTGTCACACCTTCTGCATAATCCAGAAGGGAGGGGTGTTCTATTGGGATTATTCTTAGAAAAAACATTGTTTCTAGGAACGCTCTGTTTACAATCCCTTTTTAGGTGACCTGTTTATTGCTATTGAAATACTTGACATTTTGATTTTTCTTCAAACCTCTGGAAATCACCTCTCCTATCCAAGTATCATCATGGTTGTGAGATTCAATATTGACACTGTCTCGAATTCATTTCTCTAAGGGTGCTGATCTTGCCTTTAATGGCCTAATTACCATTTTGCATTGAGCATTAGCATTTTCAGAAGCCAGAGATTCAATTTTTATTTGTCTAGCTTCTGAATTTGGTATCATTATATTTACTGCTGAAGAAATCTTTGTAAGAAATTAGTGAAGGTTTCTTTGGGGCCCTCTATAACTTTAGTAAATGACTCAGTTTTGTTTCCTACTTCTTCAATCTGTCCCAAGCATTCAAGGCTGCTGCATGGCATAAAGCCAGGGTGTGGACATCATATAGAGATTGCCTTTCCACATTAGCAATACTCTTCCTCTCCAAGAAGTTGGTCTTGGAAAATTTCCATACCCTTAGCCCTACTTTGTTGTTAACTTAGCCGCATCTTTCCACCGGGTCCTCCATTGTAATTGAGGACCAGGCTCTAAGACTGCTGCAACCAAATCTCTCCAGACTTGAGGGATAATTTTATTGCAAGTTGATCATGAGTTTAACATCTGCTTCACAAAATGTGAATGCATGCCATATGAGAATATCGCTTCCTTGAATCTCCTCAAATCTAACATTTGTAGAGGAGTCCACTCAGCTCTCACACAATCTTGGGGATAGCTATCATTTGGCAGTTCCTGTAAGGTTACTGGATAAATTAAGTTTGGCTGTTTGAAAACCGTGGGCTGTTCCTAACCTTATAATGCAATGCTGAGATTGGTTCTCCTTTAACTTCCTCTGTCTTGGTCTGAATATCTCTATGATCTGTTTTAATAAGTTTTTCTAAAACTTGTATCTTGGCCCTCATATTAACCAACCTTTTAAATGACTTTTTAAATTGACATTATGGAAATCCCATCTAAATTATACTCTCATTTAATTGCTCCTTTTTCAAACTGTCCAATGTATTATCATACAGAGACCTAACTTCCTCCATTGTAATAGTGTTTCCCATTCTTTAATGTGGAGAAGAAACTCTTTTAACTAATTCCCCCCTTTAAGAATTCCCAGTTGTCTCACCAAATATGTCAATGATACAATTCAGATGATGGTGAAGTGTGGGGTTGACTGCTCTGTGTAGAACAGAAGCCTGAGCGATTTTCAAGGCAGCTACCTAGTTTGGCAGAAGCCAGACTAGTACAGGGAACGCCCACAACCTATCCGGAGAGAAGAAGCCAAAGAGCCAGCTGTCTGCACAGGGGAATGTGCGAAAGCGTCTAACTCCCCTGGTTTTTGGAGCCCCAAAGCCTATGGAGTTTGCTGCAGAGAGGCTGCAAAAGAAAAACCCCAACTCTCTCAGAGGCTTGAGGAAAAGAAAGGAAAACTTTAGCTGGAGGGGTAGTGACCCCGGTTGCCTGCAGCTCTGGCACCACAAGCAAGCAGCTTTTTCATGAACTGATGCCCAAAAAGTTGGATGCCAGATATAGCACAAATCCTAACTGATCTTAATAAAAACCTAGAGCCAGATATCGGCGTAAATGCTGAAAGATCAGAAAGACAAAGGAGCAAGCCACAGCCACCTCTAACCTCGACAATTCCTCAGCCTGAAAAGGGTCCTGTGTCCTCCTACCTTCTATTCCTCTCTCTGCCCAACCATCTTGCTTCCTGTCTCCACTTCCCTAGTGCTGAGATTAAAGGCGTGCACCTCCCAAGTACTGGGATCAAAGGCATAAGATCCCAAGTGCTGGGATTAAAGGTGTGTGCCACCACTGCCTGGCTTCTACAGCTAACTAGTGGCTAGCTCCGCACTCTGATCTCCAGGCAAGCTTATTTGTTAGAGCACAAATAAATATCAACACAGGAGATAATGTTAGACGTAAGAAAAACTTTATTTCCATATGGTGCTGGGGTAGGGTGAAGACATGCAGGGACATCCAGTCCCCACCCTATAGCTGCTGGGATGGCCTGAGGATGTAGAGAAAGTGTGTCTTTCGTAAAGGCAGCTTGGCATGTTGGGGGACATGGACCCCTTCCTCCAGGTTGTCCTCATGGGCACCCCCACGGAGCCCATCCCGGATGGCCTGCAGGCGATGTCGCTTTTCTATGAGCCAGCGGCTCCCATCCTCGACATCAGGCTGGGTCCTCCGCCTTGGCAGCTTCATGATCCAGAAAGCCACCCGCCGGGGCTCTGGGTGCAAACTGTCTATGGCCTTCGGCACAGGCACCAGGGTCTCTTTCTCCTCCACTTTGGGCACCTGGTAATGTGAGGCACAGGGAGATCCCAGTCAAATGCCATATAGCACATCCAAGAAGCTGGGCTACCTCAACCTATATCTCAGCTCACTTAGTGCTTTGGGGGCAGACATTTCTGTTTTCTGTCTGGCCTGCTGCATTCTTTATGTAATAAATACGTTTGTTTGTTTTTATTATTTAGTTTTTAAAGACTTATTTTTTACCCACCTCCACAAAGACTTATTTATTTTTATGTGCATTAGTGTTTTGCCTTTATGTATGTCTGTGTGAGGATGCCAGATTCCCTAGAACTGGAGTTATAGTTGTGAGCTGCCACTAGGTGCTGGGAATTGAACCTGGATCCTCTGGAAGAGCAGCCAGTGCTCTTAACCACTGAACCATCATTCCAGCACACAAATTTGTTTTTTAAACTTCCACCGTTGCCTTAGAGATTTATTTTATCTTATGTTTACAAGGGTGTGCCTGAATGTTAAGTGTGTGCGCCACTTTCATGCATCAGTAGTGCCCTTGCAGAGGATAGGAACTGAGTTCCCAACACCATGTCAAATATCTCACAGGCTCATCTAACTCATCTGTTGCCCTCTTCTGGCCACTGTATGGCTAATATATATATATATATATATATATTTATATTATGAGCTGCAGCACATGCTCGTATTGGCCACACATGGTGGCAGGTAGGGCAGAGACTGGAGGATCCCAGGGTTTGCTGACCGGCCAGCTTAACTTAATGGATGATCTTCAGGTTTAGTGAGAAACCCTGTCCCCCAAAAATAAGCTAGAGGCCTGCTGTGGTGTCCGATACCTTTAATCCCAGCACTCAAGAGGTTAATCATGGTGGAGGCAGGGCAGTCTCTGTGAGTTCAAGGCTAGCCAGGGCTACACAATGAGACCCTGTGGAAAGTGATTAAGATACTTACCTTTAATTCCAGCACTGGAGCCAGGCAGATATTTGTGAGTTCCAGGCCAGCCTGGTCTACAGAGCGAGATCCAGAACAGGCACCAAAACAACACAGAGAAACCCTGTCTCAAAAAAACCAAAAACCAAACCAAACCAAAACAAAAAAAACAGAACTTAACACCTACTTGGGCATCCCCATGTGTGTACATAGACACACACACAAACCAAACTAAATCAAAATAAACAAAACCCCTCCGAGTTGTGCCCTGTACTTCTGGAATTAGTGGACTTCTCAAAGACTGAAGTTCACAAAGCTGTTGGAGACCCTAAAACTCTCTGAGAAGACCAAAACCCATTCTGAGGTTTTTGTATTTGTTTTGAGACAGGGTCCTGATATATAACCCTGGCTAGCCTGGCACCTGCTTTTTTTTTTTTTTTTTTTTAAATATTTTTTTATTTATTATGTACACAGAAGAGGGCACCAGATCTCATTACAGATAGTTGTGAGCCACCATGTGGGTGCTGGGAATTGAACTCAGGACCTCTGGAAGAGCAATCGGTGCTCTTAACCTCTGAGCCATCTCTCCAGGCCGTGGCACCTGCTTTATAGATCAGGCTGGCCTCTAACTCAGAGATCCTCTTGCCTCTGACCTAAAATTGTGGCAATTCTCCTGCCTCAGCCTTCAAAGTACTGGGATCACCTGTGTTTACAACACACCTATTGACCTGTCCCTTTTGACACATGTCACATGGAGCCCCAAAAATTTTGAGGATATTCCATGTACAGTGTTCACTGACTAATTTTAAATGCCAACTTGCCACAGCCTAGAATTACCTGGGAAGAGACCCTGAATGGGGAATTAACTAGATCAAGGTTGTTAATTGATGTGGGAAGACCATGCCCCTTGTGGGCAGCACCATTCCCTAGTGGGTCCTGAACCACCTAAGACAGGACAAAGCAAGCAAAGATGTGTTTTTTCTCTCCTGACAGTAGAAATGAATGATGCAAAAAGTTCCCCTACTTCCTTCCCTCCGCTGCTTTTGGCTGGAGTGTTTTATGACAGTAACAGAAAGGAAATGGATCAGTATGGCACAGTGGACCTCCTCGACTATAGAAAAAAAATGCTGATTCCTGGGTACCTGGGGACGCGGTAGGGCCTTACCTTCCAGTCCCCTTCTGTGTTCCCCTCTGGTTCAATAGAGGCCACCACCTTCTCAGAGATGAGCACCTCCCCTGTCTTGTTGTCAGTCACCTGTGAGGATTACACAAAGCATCAGAACAAACCTGCTTTCCTCCCTCACCTTCCTCTCTCCTGTCAGGAAAAGCAGCATGATGGGTGGTAGAGAGAATCGGGAAGCACTGTCCTGGAGAGGCACCTTGTCTATCTGCAGGTGGCTGGAGAGGGTGTGGTTCCCCATTCTGTGCTCCTGGTTCTCTTCCTGATGGAAGTTCTTGGGGAGGTCCCGGAAGTCCATGGGGGAGGAGAAGAAGTTGTCCAGGTCTCGTAGCAGGTCATCCTAGGCCAGAGGGAAACAGTGTGTACACCTGCTGCACTTCCAGGGTGCCCCGAGGCCTTGCTCCAAGTCAGTACATCCCTTTCTCCCTTGGTCCTCTCATCCCCAGGGCCTCTTGCCACCACACCTGTCTGTCTTTCTGTCCTAGTGCCTTGCTGTTCTTGCCCCTTGCATGTCCTGGCTACCACCCCTCCTCTTTTCTCTACCCATAACCCCATACATACTAGGCAGGCAGGCTGGGGGCCCCTTACTGGGGGCTCTACCTCTGAGCCATACCCTCAGCCACTACACCCCAGCCCTCTTATGTATTTATTTTGACTGGGTCTCACTATGTAGCTCTGACTGACCAAGCTGGCCTCAAATTCAGTGTCCTGACTTTACCTCCCAAGTGCATGGGTAACCAGGCCTAGCACTTTTTATTTTTTGAAACAGGGTTTGACTAAAGCTGCCTGGGCAGACCTTGAACTCCCCCCCCCCCATGTTGGGATTTCATGTGACCTGCTACTTGGGATGATGAGCTTTCAGCCCCAGGCCCAGCTTCTCTTCCTATTTTGTGTTGTCCTGCATCATCTGTTCAACCCACTACCTTACAATCCTGCTTTTCTTTGAGATAGTCTCGTGTATCCTAGGCTGGCCTCAGACTTCCTGTGTAGGAGAAGGTGGGTTTGGACTCTGTTCCCCTGCCTCCATCTCCTGAATGCTGGTATAACCGTGCTGGGCAGTCAAGCCCAGGCCGTGTGCATGCTAGACAATCACTCTACCCTCTGAGACACGACCCCAGACCTCTCGGTTCTGTTGACTCTTTTTCTTCTCTCTGCCCCCACAAGCCCTGCCATCACTCACTTTTAGGAACAGTCGACTGAAGCTTTGAAGAAGACTCTGAAGGCCCAGAAACCCGGAGGAGCCCTCCTGAGGGTCGGCATCATGGATCGGGGCAGCAGAGGAGGACGCGAAGGCTGAGTGGAGCAGCAGCAGCAGGACCCCCAGTCGACACATTGCGGGTGGGTGGGGGGCTGTGACAAGCGCAGTTTCAGATTCAACAATCACCCCCGTGGCCCCTTCCCAGGCCCCGCCCACCTGCCCTGCATCCCCCCCCCCCTGGCTCTTGTCCGCACTCTCCACTTCAGGCGCGGTTCATCCGATTCGGCGTCACTCAGATCCCGTTCCTCACCTTTGCCTACATTCGCTCCTTCTCCTGGACCGCAGCTCGGCCACCCGGCTCCGGACACCGCCGGACCGGGACCGTTAATATCCAGTTCTGGCCTCGAGCCTGAGCAGATCACCGGAGCGTTGGTTGGGTGCCACCGCTCCACGAGCCTGGCCACGCCCCAATGGTCTGACCACGCCCACCTCCCGCGGTCACCGCAGAATCGCCACTACTCCAGTCAAATCCACACCTCTGTTGTTCATTAACCACATCTCTTACGCCAGAAGTGGATGGTCACGTCCCCACCTGGGACCTATGAGCCAGGCATTTTATTCTACGTCATGCCTCGGAGACAGAGCCACCCTGCGTTTTTCCGCTAACAATGTCCTTTAAGCCAGATTTCCCTTTCTGGCCATGCCTCATCCGAGGAACATGCCCTCTTTTCCTGACCACGCCTCCACCCGCTGACCTTCCTAAACTCTCTGACGTCTAAAAGACACGCCTGTCACGTCCCTTAAGGCATAGCCACATAGTCTCCCTGCCCCCAGCTGATGACCTCACGGATGAACAGGCCTTCCTTCTGTGGTCAAGCCCTTGCATACGGAGTCACACCTCCATTCTTCACTAACTACTTCCCTTAAGCCAGATCACTAGATCCTCTCCTGATCTTGCCCTTATACTATAACCTCATTCCCATCTGATGATCTTACCCTCTAGCCTCTATTACCTGACCTGGCCCCCGTCGCAGGGCCACGCCCTAATCACTGACCTGGGCCCTGGAACCCTCAGTCCTGCCTACTGTTCTCTGCCCCCCCCAAATGGGAGTCGACCAACAATTACGGGTGGTCTCGCCCTTTAAGTTAGAGCAATGCTTCTGTATCCCAGAACTCCCTGGACCTCTGTTCATCCCATATCCGGGTCTAAGATCGTTCATTTAATTTCATTTATCCACAGTGTTAGCACATAGGAATGCCATGGTACAGATGTAAAGGTCAGAGGGCAACTTTCAAGAGCTGGTTCTGGCCCGCTACCATGTAGGTTCCCAGGATGGAACTCAGGCTTGACTGTAAATGCCTTCACGGCTAAGCCCTGGTTTGCCCTCGCTCATTGACTACCTCTGAGTGCTACCGCAGACGTCCACTCATTTTACAGCTGATTGAATGTGAAAAGCCCAGCTAGTCCCAAAAAACCTAATTACAGTCCTGTGTCGTATTTTCCAAGAAACCCCAAATCTCAGCTTCCTTCCCTTTCAGACCCACAGAGCCCATATGCCAGCCACTCTTGACTGTGAGCTTGAAGATAGGCAGCCCTTCTTTTTCTCATTTCTTGCTTTTTAAATTTAGAAATAGGGTCTTACGCATCCTAGACTGGCCTTGAACTATGTAGTGGAAGATGTCCTTGAATCTGTGTGTGCATCACAAGCAGGTATGGAGGTCGGATGTCAACCTTCAGGACTGTTCTGCCCAGCACGTGGGCACTGGACACTGAACTCAGGTTGACAGGGTGGCAGAAGTCCCTTCCTTGAGCCCTCTGTCCAGCTCATGGCATGTTATGTCTGTTTTCTCAGAAAATGTCTGTAGTTCATCATGCTGATTAGTTAGTTCTTTGTTAATTTGATACAGGCATGAGTCATCTGGGAAGAGGGAACTTAAATTACAAAATGTCTCTATCAAATTGGCCTGTGGGCAAGTCTGCAGGGCATTGTCTTGATTAATGATTTACACTGGAGGGCCCAGCCCTTTGTGGGTGGTTCCACCCCTGGGCCCTGTTCCTAGGTGCTGTAAGGCCGAGCAAGTCATGGGGAGCAAGCCAGTGAGCAGCGCTTCTCCATGGTCTCCGCTTCAGTTCCTGCCTCCAGGTTCTTGGTTTGCCTTGCTGCTCTGACTTCCTTTCATGATGACCCGTAACTGTAATCTTAGATAAAACCATTCCTCCCCAAGTTACTTTTGGTCATGGCGCTTTAAACACAGCAACAGAAACAAACTAGAGCATCCAGGCTAGCCCCAGCCTCCCAAGAGCTGGGAATACAGAGGAGTGGCATCGGTTTCACTCAGACCTTCATATTGAAGACAGCAAGACCCAGGGCCCCTCGGACACCCAGGCTCTGTCCCCATCCCGGGACAGGTGCCACTTGCAGCCACTAGTGCCCGTGGAACGTGGAGTCTGCACTTCCAGGGATCTTCAGGAACTCTGGGGGATCCAGCCCAACAGGCTTGACTCTGGCCAGCTCACAAGGAAGCTATGTCCTCCTCAGAAGAAAACAAACCCACCCCAACACCTTACTTCTCAAACAGAAACAGGTTGGACTAGAGACAGCTCTGAGGTGGAACATCTGCCTAGCACAGGAGAGACTCGGGGTTCTGAGCTTCATCTCCAGTTCCAGTTCCAGAGAGAGAGAGAGAGAGAGAGACAGAGAGAGAGAGACTGACTAGAGAGATAGATCAGTGGTTTAGAGCACGGCTCTTTCGGAGGACCCGGATTTGATTCACAACACCCACACAGTGGGCCATCTGTAGCTCCAGTTCCAGGGGATCCAGTGCCCTCTTCTGGCTTCTGGCATACGTGCAGAAAAACTCATACAGATAAAATAAAATTTAAAAAAAATCTAAAAATATAGAATAAGAATAAAAACACATATACAATTGGTAAAGATTACTTTGTTTCCCTGTCGATTCCACATCCTCAGCAAACACACGCATTACAGGGTGACCCAGGTCACGTCCCCTCCTCCATCAGAACTAGGAGTCCACTCCCTTCCCTCAACTCCCAGTACCTCCTCCCTCAGACCCAGGGCTCCAGGCCCCAGCCTCCTCGCTCAGACCCAAGGGTCCAGATCCCAATACTCCTCTCTCAGACCCAGGGGTCCAGATCCCAATATTCCTCTCTCAGACCCAGGGCTCCAGGCCCCAGCTTCCTCCCTCACAGCCAGGAATCCAGGCCCCCATAACTACCTCTTCTCCTAGGGACCCCAGCATCCGCACCCAGTCCTTAGAAGGACTCATCTCTCCCAAAGCAAACACCTTGCCCGGAGTGTCACGGTGGGATCCCGAGCCTGCTGCCGGGCCCGCCCCCCCCTCTGCGGTCCCTCCCACTTTTCCCAAACAAAGCTCCCGGCAACTTTCTCCCGGTCTTGCCCCGCCCGCCCGCGGCTCCCCTGCCCAGGCCGGGAGGTAGGAAGGCGCCGGCGGGAATCGGGGTCCTGCTTGGGGTGTGTGAGTTGGGGTGGGAAGTTCCGCGCGATGAGGTGAGGTGCGTGTTCCTGGGACCGCGTGGGAATTGCCCGCCGCCCTCCTTCTGCCTTGGGGCCCGAGTTTGCGCTGGGATGCAGCCGTAGTGTGGAGCTGCAACTTTCTCAGAGTTAGGGGCCTGGGGATGGTCTGCGGCAGGGGGAGCGCGCGGGGTGGCCAGGGGCTGCGGACCCAGGACGTGGGTGCGCAGGGCCGCAGCTCTCCTGCGGTGCGAGGCACGCGCCTCCCGGGCCATCCCTTCTGCAAGTGTCCGCCCTGTGGGCGTGTGGCCCCCTCACGGAGCCGAGAAGGCGCGGGGGTGGCCCGGGGAGAGCCACGAGGCCCCGTGGACCTTCGTCCGTGGCTTTTCTGAGGCTTGGGGATCAGAGCAGAGCTTTAAGGATGTCTGTCTTGCCCAGCTCGTCTGTCTCTTTGTCTGGCCACATGGAAGTGGGCAGGGTTGGGATTTCAGCCTACGGGGGTCCTGAACGTCGCCGCCACACTGGGCTGGGCCTGGGGTCTTTGTTCGCTTAACCTCCACTAGGTCCAGAGTCCAGAGGAGGCTTTGGGAGCCTGGGAAAGTTCTGGAAGACATGGAACCTCCAGGGAGGCGGAATCGGACAGTATGGGAAAAGTTTTCCCTGTTTCTGGCCTCCGGAAAGTCGACGGGAACTTGGGTTGGAGCCGAGCCCGGGGAGGGGGCGGGGCCGTGGAGGCTGCTTGCACGCAGGCCCCGCCCACAGCAGCGGTTGTGGGGAACTGGGGGAGGGGATGCCAGGGCCCTTTGTTCTGGCCTCCAGATGGCTGGACGACTGAGTCCCAATGCCTGAGGCTTGATGGGCGCTTTAGCCCCAGCCCCGCCTGGTTCTGTGGTTGCCTTCTGGTCTCAGCCAGAAAGCCATGACGATGCCCCTTTCTCTGTGCCTATCTGGGTCTCTGCCCAACTCTCTCTGGACCTCTCTTCCCACTTTCCCTGGATCTTCCCTCTCCTTTTCCTGCAGCTGCTGCTCCTTTCTCAACACCTGTTCCTTCTTAGTGGGACTGGAGGTTCTCACTCCTGGCAACCTACCAGACTCTGCTCTTCCCTGAAATCGGTGATCCAAACGCAGCTTTAGTCCACATGGCCTCAGGCAGCACCCTGAGGTGGTCAGGTGACTTCAGCCCAAAGCAAGTTCCTCCGAAAGCTTGGGAAGAACGGCCTCCCAGATCCCAGGCTTAGGTTACTCTCCTCCCTCAGACCAGGGGTCGAGGCTTCAACCTGGAGGTCCAGGCCTAGCTTCCTCCCTCAGTCAGGGCTCCTGCCTTGTTCTTGCAACACCATGTATAGCTGCTGATCTTTGTCTCTGCAGGCCCAGATGGGGGAACCCCGGACTGGGGCCCCCCTGGATGATGGCGGGGGTTGGACAGGCAGTGAGGAAGGCAGCGAGGAGGGGACTGGAGGCAGTGAGGGTGTTGGAGGCGACGGAGGCCCTGATGCAGAGGGTGTGTGGAGCCCTGACATCGAGCAGAGTTTTCAGGAGGCCCTGGCAATCTACCCTCCCTGTGGCCGCCGAAAGATCATCCTGTCGGATGAGGGCAAGATGTATGGTGAGTTCTCTGGGTGGCCACCCTGACCCCAATGAGAAAAGTCATACTAACATGTTTAGAGTCTAGCCAGCTCCGGTGGCACACACCTCAAGAGTTGAGGTCATCCTCAGCTACCTACTGACTTCTACACTAGCCTCATCTAGATAAGACCCTGTCTCAAAATAAACCATGAGGCTGGGTGTGGTGGTGCACGCCTTTAATCCCAGCACTCAGGAGGCAGAGGCAGGTAAATGGATCTCTGAATTTGAGGCCAGCCTGGGCTACAGAGTGAGTTACAGGACAGCCAGGGCAATGAAGAGAGATCTGTCTCAAAGAAAGAGAGAAAGGAAAGAAAAAAATGAATGAAAAAACAAAAAATGCTTGTATCCTTCCCATGACTTAGAAAGACTCCAGCATTTTTTTTTTTTCTGCACAGATGAAGGAAACTGAGGCACAGGAAAACTAAGTGATTTGTCAGTGGCCACATAGCTACTATGTGACTGAGCTGGTGACCCTGTGGCTGAGGAGTGCCTCAGCCTGTCTTGGCTGTAGTTGAGTGAGGATTGTTGGCTTGCTGACTTCATCCCTCATCCCTGTCTTCTCTGGCAGGAAGTTCTGCTGACAGTCTTGCTCTTTTCCATTTTGACTCTAGGCCGGAATGAACTCATTGCTCGTTACATCAAGCTGAGGACAGGGAAGACAAGAACTCGCAAGCAGGTCTCAAGACTGACACTTTGGGGCTTTGGTTTGGGGTCGGGCACTTCCTGAGGGCCATCTTCATGTGCTGGTTCAGGTTCAAGGCAGATGTGGTTCTTGTGATTAAAAAAGAAATGAAAAGCTTGTATGTGTGTGTGGAGTATCCATCCATATGTGTACATAAAGCCTGTATATGTGTGTGTGGGGTATCCATTGCATGTGTGTGCATAAAGTCTGTAAGCGGGGGTGGCATCCATGCATGTGTGTGCATAATGCCTTTATATGTGTGGGGGTATCCCTGCATGTGTGTGCACAAAGCCTGTAAAGGGGGGGTGGTATCTATGCATGTGTGTGCATGAGGCTTGTATGTGTGGGGGTATCCATGCATGTGTGTGCATGAAGCTTGTATGTGTGGGGGGGTATCCATGCATGTGTGTGCATGAACATGTGGAGGTCAGTGGATGTCCTCAGGTTTCATCTCAGTACTGCCCACTGCTTTGAGACTGGGTCTCGCTGGCCTGGAGCTTGCTGATTTGACCAGACTGAGTAGGCAGCTGGTGTGGGCCTGCACCTGTCTGCGCCCCCTAGTGCTGCGACTGTAAATTTATGTGGATTGAACTGACATCCTCATGCATGAAGGGCAAGCTGTATGGACTGAACCCTGGCCTCTGTTCCATGTGTTTCCCTGTGTTGTAGGCATGCCAGATACTTCTGTAAAATGATTGTGTTATGTGCCTGTGAAATGGCCCAGTGGCTATAGGGGCTTGCTGCTAAGCCTGACCTGAGTCAGTGCCTGGGAGCCACGTGGTAGGAGAACCAACTCCCCCAGCTTGCCCTCTGACCTCTGCAGATGCGCCATGATGCGCCTGAACCCACATACATAAAATGTAATACAAAAAAATTCTACGTACTTTTTAAAATTATGTGTGTGTGTGTGTGTGTGTGTGTGTGTGTGTGTCCGTGTGTGTCCATTATTACAAAGGGGCTCAGAGAGAGACTGAAAACCCAGGAAGGAAGGACAGGAGGGGCCTGGAGGACCAGCCTTGGAGCTGCCCTTCCACTCCTGCAGACAGCCTTCGGTCCCAGGCTTTGTCACCTGTGGAGGAACAACGCGTCAGCTAAGGAGGAAGGGACTGCTCAGATCCACTTCTATCTCTCCAGGTCTCCAGTCACATCCAGGTTTTGGCTCGAAGGAAATCGAGAGAAATCCAGTCCAAGCTAAAGGTAAGGATAAAGGCAGGGGTAGGGAGGCGGGGGTGGGGTGGGGTGAGAGAGAGAAGGAGGAAGGGAGGTACAGATTCAGAGACAGTAAGAGAGAGACAGAGACTCGGATAGAGGAGAGGATGGAGATCCAGAGAGAGAGACACACATGGAGAGATCCCGAGAGAGAGAGACAGACCCAGAGAGATGGACACACACACACAGACTCAGAAAGACACAGTTATATGGGAGTGGAAGTAGACAGAGACCCAGAGACAGAGAAACAGACAGACAGACACATGCACACTCACCCCAGGAGGAAATGGGAAGACAGAGAACGAGAGAGACCCTGAGGCGCAGGTCTGCTCATCCAGCAGAGGTTGGTGTGGCTCATATAGCTGATGGGTTGGCTCTCCCTCTGCTGCGGGCTTTCCCTCCCTCTGTCTCTGTCTTTTCTCCGCTCCATCCTTGCCTCCCTGGGCTGCAGCTACGCTTTCTTTCCTGGGAGAGACTCTGCTGTTTTCTACTCTCCACTGTGAATTCCCCGTGTCCCCCAGCCTAAATCCCCGTCACTGTACCTCTGTGTGTGATTTCTATTAGCTTCGACTGTTTCCTGTTTTGTTTTAATTTTTTTGAGACAGGGTTTCTCTGTGTAGTCTTGGCTGTCCTGGATCTCGCTCTGTAGCCCAGGCTGGCCTCAAACTCAGAGATCCGCCTCCCCCCGCCTCCCAAGTGCAAGTGCTGAGATTTAAGTCGTGCACCACCACTGCTGGCTTCCTTCCCGTTCTTTTACCTGGAGATGGTCCCTGCCTTTTCTGTAGGTCTGAAGCCCTCAGGTTCTGGTCTTTCCGTACTTTCCTGGTCCCCTCTGTGTTCTGTCTCGAATACGAAACACCCCTTCCTGTTCCCAGGGGGTCTTGAAAGTCTCATTTCCTGTAGCCTGGGCATCTGACTTAGAAAGCCCTTTAGTATCTTATCCTGGGCTCGTGACCCTTTCTCCCTCTGAGGTAAGGTGCGTGCTGCTCCATGTGCTGCCCCCCTTCTCTGCTCCGTGCTGACTGGGGTGGTGTTCCGGTCCTAAGGGAGATGAAGTACAGCCTGCAGTTCCTAAGTTGTGTTTTCTTTCTTCCCTTGGCTCCTTCCCGCACCCTGGGTCAGACTCTGAATGTAGTACGTCCCCTTGCCCACCTTCCTACCGCTATACCTCACACACTCAGGAAGGGCCAGCAGGGGTAGGTGGGGAGCCACCTCTGAGCCTGTGTCACAGCTCTCCATGCCTTCATCTCCGACCCCAGCCCTGACATTAGCCCACTGGCTATCTTGACCAGAACTCCCCACTCACCTGGACCTCACCTTCCCCAGGACCAGGTCTCCAAGGACAAGGCATTCCAGACCATGGTGACAATGTCTTCGGCACAGCTCGTCTCTGCGCCTTCCCTGCAGGCCAAGCTGGGTCCTTCTGGCCCTCAGGTGGTCTGGGTTGGGGACTGTGGAGATCTGGGATGGAAGGATGGTGCTGTAATGGCCGACAGGGTTGCCTGACCCACATCTGTGTCTTCTCTTTAGGCCACTGAGCTTTTCCAGTTCTGGTCAGGGAGCTCTGGGCCACCATGGAATGTTCCAGAGTGAGTACTTCCCCCTTCCCTCCCGCCCACATCCATTTTGGACATTGATTCTGAAACCATACCATATGGCGTTGAAGTCTGGCCCTGCACTTTGCTGGCTGGGGTCTTGGTGGGGGTCACCCCTTCTGCGCTTAGGGCCTCGTTACCTCATCTCTGAAAAGGGGTGCATGTCCGTGGAAAAAATGGCTCTGAAGTGAGAACATCAGCCCCAGAGGCTCATGGGAAGGCAGATGTAAGGCCCAGAGGCTACTGGAGGAACATGTGGATTCCAATGCATCATGGGAAGGCAGTTGTTTGGTGAGGTTCTCCTGGGAGGGATGGATGGGTCCCAAAGGATCACCTTGGAGGGATCTAGGGGACCCTGAGGATAATGGGAAGGCAGTTGTAGACCCAGAGGCTCCTGTAAGAAACAAAGGAAGCCATAAAGTCTTGTGGGAAGGCAGTTATGGATACAGATGGTCCTGGAAGGGACAAGAAGAGCCCAGAAGCTTATGGGGAGGAAGTCTTAAGGCTTCTTGGAGAGATGGGGGCTCCCAAGTATTATGAGAAGGGATATTTATGGCCCAAGGCTCAAGGACAGATGAAAGGTTCCCAAGAGGCTTGTGGGAAGATAGTAATAAACCTAGAGGCTTCTGGGAAGGACGAGTAGGTCTCAGAGGATCATGGGAGGGCAGTTATAGGCCAAGAGACTCTTGGGAGGGGCTATGGGTGCCCTTAGAATTGCCTGTGAAGGCTGGTTTCCAGATCCCTGAGGTGGCTCTGGGGCTTGGGAGTGGGGAAGGGGTTACCTTATTCTTTCATACTTGGGAGGGAGAACATGAGTATCAGGGGTACCTAGAGTGACCTCAGCCTGGAGACCCCTGGGCACTGAGGGTAACCAGATGTGTTGTAGAAAAACGAGCCCTAGCACCAGCTCAGCCTGGCTGCATGAGGGCAACATGTGAGGGTGTGTTATCAGAGAGAGATCAGAAAGAGTCCCCAGGGGCCAGGGGGACTGCAGGTGTGCTGCAGAGGAGGGGTGCCTGGGTGCTGGAGAGCCCATAGTCAAATGGGGGAGACCAGTGCTGATTAAGCCATCGCTTTCAGAAATTCAAAATGGAAGTGTGTGCAGTGTTGTGAGGAACCACCATGGGTTTTATGGTGAGGGAGAAAGTTCTGGGGTTTTCTCTGAGGTTAGTAGGGCTTAGCCAGATGTAGGGTGGGGGGTGGGAATATTCTAGGCAGATAAACAACATGTGTAAGATTCACAAGCAGGAAACTGAGGTGAGCAGCCTCTGCAATGAGGGGCCTGTATCAGGCAGCTGGGACACCAGATGTTTACTGAACACCCACTAAGTGTCTGGGTGTGCTCTTTGTTTTTCTTTTTTTCGAGACAGGGTTTCTCTGTGTAGTTTTGGTGCCTGTCCTGGGTCTCGCTCTGTAGACCAGGCTGTCCTCGAACTCACAGAGATCCACCTGGCTCTCCTCCTGAGTGCTGGGATTAAAGGCGTGTGCCACCACTGCCCAGCTTAGGTGTGCTCTTATTAAGGAACCAAGTAGGAAACGGTACATTCCTGGACCTGTGTATGTATAAAGTAAGAAAAAAATATATATATGAGGAATTGAGTTTATTCTCGGGCCTGTGCATGCTAGTCAAGTGTTCTACCATCGGGCCCATCTCTAGCCTCAGGGGTCTGCTTCTGTTTTTGTTTGAGACAGGCTCTCAGCTCTGTTGCCCAGACTAGATCCTCCCGCCTCAGCCCCCTAATGTCTGTGATGCTGACTGTGTGCCACTGTACCCACTAAGACCTGCTTTAGAAGGCCAGGTGGGCCTTCCTGAGGAGCTGACATTTGAGTGGTGACCAGATGACGTGAGATCATGGCATTGTGGGAAATCGAGTGAAGTACAAAGTGGAGAGCTGAGAAGAGGTTGGGACTCCAATTGGAAGGTCCCTGGGTTTGTCTTTCTCATCTTGGTCTGTTGACCCTCAACCTCTTCTGACCTCTGGCCTCTCAGTCTCCTGACCATCATCTCCTTCAGGCCTCTGGAGTGTGAGCCTACAATGATTGTTTGTGAGCAGCCAGTTGAATTAGGATCGACTAAATGTATAGCTGGGCATGGTTGCACACACCGTTAGTCCCAGCTCTTGGGAGACAGAGGGAGGTGGGTCTTTGTGCATTCTAGGACAGCCAGGGCTACATAATGAGGCCCCGTTTCAAAAACAAAAAAATTAAATTTACATGAAAATTCCATTCCCCAGGCATTACTAGTGCTAAGTGGCAGTGTGGCCACTGGCCCCTACCTTGGGACGGTTACAGAGGTGGAACATTTCCATCACATAGAACAGGTGTAGTGGTATAGCCCTGTCTTCCCAGCACTCTACAAGTTGAGGTAGGAGAATCTCGAGTTCCAGGCCAGCCTGGGCTACACAGCAAGACCCTGTAGCAAAACCCAGACCTCAGGGTGCAGCTCAGTGGTAGAGCCATTGTCTAGAGGCCCCCAGTGAGGGGCTGGGGGTGTGGCTTAGTGGTAGAGCCCCTGCCTAGAATCCCCCAGTGAGGGGCTGGGGTGTGGCTCAGTGGTAGAGCCCCTGCCTAGAATCCCCCAGTGAGGGGCTGGGGTGTGGCTTAGTGGTAGAGCCCCTGCCTAGAACCCCCGTTTGAGGGGCATGTTGCTCGGTGGAACCCATGCCTAGCATACTTGAAGCACTAGGTTCAATTCTAGTATTGCCAAAACAACAAAAATCTTGGTCCTCATGGTTGGGACTGACTGGGGTTGGAGTCTGTGTTTTATGGCACCCTAGCTGTGAGGTCAGTTGACATTGACCTCAGTCTCGTGTGAAAAACGTGAGGAGAGGTCATTTCACCTACTGCATGGAATGTTCTGGTGGGAGAGCCTGGCCTTTGATGATCGACAGTGGCTGGTTCAGACAGCATCATTCCACTGCACTCATAGGATTCCTTTTGTCCTGCAGCGTGAAGCCATTCTCACAGACACCGTTCTCTGTGTCACTGACTCCCCCATCCACTGACCTACCAGGTGAGTCTGCTCCCCCGCGCCTCTGTCTTTCTCTGTTCCTGACCCCAGCAGCGATTCCTTCACCTTTCTGCCCACTGGGCACAGCCAAGTGTCAAAACTTAAATCAAATTAGCAGAAACAGGAGGAGGAGGGAGAGGAGGGGGAGGAGGGGGAGGAGGAGGAAAGAAACAAAGGACAGAATGGTGGCTTCAGGCATGGCTGGATCCAGCCACTCAGTGTCAACATTAGGGATTACTTCCATCTGTTTTTCTCTGTGGCAGCTTCATTTCCATGAAGACTATGCCCATAGCCCAGAGTTCCACACCAGTGTGACCACGGAATAGCCACATTGATGGGTGAAAGAGTTCCTGGGTCCCTCGGTTTGATTTGTTACTTTTCTATTGCTGTGATATGGGAACACCATGGCCAAGGCAATTGTAAAAGATTTTATGTGGGGCTTATGGTTCCAGAGGCTTAGATCCATCCATGATGGCTGAGTGGGAGGCATGGTAGCAGGAACAGGAAGCTGAAGGTTCGCATCTCTTATTTATTTATTTTCAAGATGGTTTCTCTGTGTATCCCCGGCTGTCCTAGAACTCGACCTGTTGACCAGGCTGGCCTGGAACTCTCAAGAGGCCTGCCTCTGCCTCCCAAGTGCTGCGATTAAAGGCACATGCCACTACGCCCGGCCTGTGGGCTCACATCTTGAACCATAAGCTTAAAGTTGAGAGCACAAACTGGGAATGGTGTAGGGCTTTGAAACCTCAGAGCCCACTCCCAGTGGCATACTTTCTCTGCAAGGCCATACCTCCTAAACCTACCTACACAGCATTCTGAGTTACAGCTCTTGCAAGCCGCCATGCTCACCAATTAATGCGTCTGGCTACAAGTAACAGTACTGCTTACCGTCCTTACGGTGGCTGCACTTTAATCTACCAGCAGCCCAGCACTAAGGCTGTAACTTGAGAGGAATTCTGTTCCCTCAGACAACGACTGTGTTGCTGCTGCTAAGGGTAGTTTTAACTAAATCTCTATCGTTCTGATAAAAGTCAAGATTCAAAGGCTAGGGTGAAAACCTGTGAGCTCAGAGAACTAGAGTAGCAACTGACTTTCTCTCTTAGCTGGCACCCTGGGAAGCCACTCCTGTCCACACCAACCCAACTAAAAAAACCATGCTCAGCTGCTCCCTGCTACTTCCCGTCAACTAGTTGCTAACTTCACCTCTGAGCCCAGGTTAATTTTATTTAATTAACACAAATGCAACATATCTTTACGTAGTCACACAAATGCAGCATAAACAATGTAACACATCTTTGCCTAGTTAAACAATTATTCCACAACATAGCAGACTATCCAGATTAATACAAGGACAAGTGAAGGCTTTAATGACCCCAGGTGATGAAGGTCTAGAAGGGGACTTGCCAGCTCAGTCACCTCAGCCAGATGTCCCTAGAGTTCACTTGGCCGCTGCCTCATTGTGCCAACATGGCTGCTGCAACTCTGCCGTGCCCCTGGAAAGCTGGACATGGTCCAGGCCAAAAGCGTTCTTCTCAAATTTTGCCTCTCGAATTCTTTTCTGGTAGATTCCCTCTGACACATTGGCAAGGACTGTATGGCCACCTTTAGCTGTGTGGGAACCTGGAGGAAATATTTAGCTTTTTTTTTTTTTTTTTTTAAGATTTATGTGTATGAGTGATTTGCTTGCATGTATTTAGGTGTGCTGTGTGTGTGCCTGGTGCCCCCGAGGCTGGAAGCGAGTACACTAGATGCCCTGGAACTGGAGTTACAGACTGTTGTGAAGCCAGGTCTTGGAAAGGGCATCCAGTGCTCTTACCAGCTGAGCCGTCTCTCATGCCTTCTCCCGCTAGTTTTCTTTTTTGAGACAGTCTCGTGTATCCCAGGGTGGGAACTTGCTTTGTAGCTGAGTGTGACTGAACTCATGCTCACACTGTCACAAGACTCCTCCCAAGTGCTAGGATGGTGTGTGCTCCTATTCCAAGGTCGAGCTAGGGAAAGGGCCCAGGGCTTCCTGCACGCTAGGCAGATGCTCCACCAGAGGAGCTGCCTCCATCCCTAGCCCTTAGAGCTCTAAGTGGAGGTGGCCGAGAGAAAACAGTCCATCCTTGTGAGCAATTCTTCTTTCTTCTCTTTCTAGGGTATGAGCCGCCCCCAGCCCTCTCACCCCTGCCCCCACCTGCTCCGTCTCCCCCAGCCTGGCAGGCTCGGGCCCTGGGCACCGCGCGCCTGCAGCTGGTGGAGTTCTCAGCTTTTGTGGAACCACCGGATGCAGTTGACTCGGTGAGTGAAGCCTGGGCAGTTGCTGGGTGATGCTGTCGGGCAAGGAAGGGAGGCAGAGAAGACAGCAGCTGTCCCCACCGTCAGCAGCGGCACCTGCAGGGTGCATTCAGACGGCCTGCTCTGTTCCCTGTGCAGGATTTCTTTCTGATTTATAAATGTGGAAACCAGAGGCCAACTTGAGGTGTGTCTACCTTGTGTTTTGAGATGGTCTCTCATTGCACTTGCGCTTACCCAGTAGCCCAGGCTGGCTGAGCAGTGAGCCTGGTCTACACCTGTCTGCTCCTCAACAGCATTGAAATTATAAGCACACGTTGCCAAGCCTGTTATTGTGGTGTTCTGGGACTCGAACACAGAGCATTCATTCATTCATCTAATAGCAATTTCCTGCCGTTTGACAGGCTTTGCAGTAACACACTAAGGACCTGGAAAGAGCTATAGTTCTACTTTTTTTCTGATTGTTTATTGTTAAGGTGGGTCTCACTCTGTAGCTCAGGCTAGCCTTGAACTTTGATCTTTCTACCTCAGCTTCCTGAGGGCTGGGATGACATGCATGCACTGCGGTGCCCAGCATTTCATATGTATGCTCAGCAGGTAGGCTGAACAGATGTGTTGCCCCAGTAATTCCGGACCTGGCCCTTGCCATTTTGTGACTCTGCCATTTTCTAGAGTTACAGAATCTTCTGGGTTCTCTGCATCCAGCCAGCAGATGGAAGAAGGGAGAGTATAGGATTTCCTGTGCCCAGGGTTTTTTTTGTTTTTTTTTTTTGTTTGTTTGTTTGTTTTTTGTTTTTTTAATTTGGCTATTCAGTTCTTTATTAGACCATCAGGTGTTTTGGACAGACACAGTATCACAGCTTCACAGAGTTAAACAAATGCAATAATGCAATATAAACAAAAGTAACACACCTTAAAATAATATTCTACAACAGAGAAAGAACAAAAGAAAAAGAAAATCCTGCATTGTTACAGGGTTTTACATAATGTTGAATGCTTTCTATATTCTTGGAGGAGGTCTGGCTGGCTGGCATGGATTCTCCCATGAAGTCTGGTTACTGCGTTGTAACTTGGCTTTTTTTTTTTTTTTTTTTTTTTTAATGCCGAATGCCGCTTATTGGAGGAGGGAGGAGGTCTTAAATACAGGCTTACAGCACAATGGGAGAACCCCAGAGGGCAGAAGTTTGCTACCAATGTTTTACAATCTTGCATCTAAGCTGTTAACACCCATTATGGAGGATACACAGACAAGGAACTTCCCTTAAGCATTCAGGAGGGTGGAACCTGGCAGGGAATTAGCATAGGGAGAATATCAAGGTCAAGGTCAGCAAGCAAGGCAACAGTTACCCAAAATGGGGGCCAGGGCCCTACAGGTGCCCCTTTTACTAAAAAATGAGCTTCTGACTTAGGTTGTGTGGGACATCAGCAGGTCACCTTACCCGTCATGGAGACTCCTGCCCAGGCCACACAGGTGCTCTGTCTTAGGTTGGTGAACGCCCCCCAGGCATTACCTGTCTCAGAATACTCATTATCGTACAGGCTCAATTGTGTGTGAGCTGCAGAGTTAACTGCTGCCAAAGATCTCAAAGTGGCGCAGGGCTTGCAATCTGTGTGGTTTTTTTTTGTTGTTGTTGTTTTTTGGTTTTTTGGTTTTTTTTTTTTTTTTTTTGAGACAGGTTTTCTCTGTGTAGCTTTGTGCCTTTCCTGAAACCCACTCTGTAGTCCAGGCTGGCCTTGAATTCACAGAGATCCACCTGCCTCAGCCTCCTGAGTGCTGGGATTAAAGGTGTGCGCCACCCACTACCCGACGTGTGCCCAGGTTTTATGGGCTGGGCTTGAATGAAGCTACTCACAGGTCTGTTCACATTCTATTGACCAGGTCTTAGTCATGTGCTCACACCTAACTGCAGAGGCCTGGGAAGTGTATGTAGTTCACTGCATGCAGTGTCTCTGAAATCACACTAATGTCAAGGTTACTAAACAGGGTGATGCTGGTGAGACTTACATTGGAAGTCTGTGATCCCAGAACCCTGGAGCCTGAAGGAGTATTGCTTTTAGTTCAGAAGTCAGTCTGAAGGCTGGGGATTTAGCTCAGTTGGTAGAGTATAACCATGTGTGAAGCTTTGGGTTACATCCCCAGGGTTGCATATACTGGGTGTGGTGGTGCATTCATGCAGTCTCAGTACCCTGGAGGGGGAGGTGGGGGATTAGAAACTCATGGTTATCTCTTTTACACTGGGAGTTTTGAGGCCAAGCAGGAACACACAAGACACTGTCTCAACAAAACAAGCAGGCGTGGCAGCACACTCCTTTAATCCCAGCACTTGAGAGTCAGAGGCAGGAGGATTTCTGAGAATTCAAGGCCAGCCTGTTCTATATAGAGAGAGTTCCAAGACAGCCAGGGGTACACAGAGAGACCCTGTCTCAAAAAAACCCCACAAAAACCAAAAACCAATTTGCTCTATAATAGTGAATTCAAATGTAGCATTGGCTACAGAAAGTTACCTTGTCCCAAAAAACCAGGAAGAGGAACCGGGTGTGGTGGTGAACACCTTTAATCAATCCCAGCACTTGGGAGGTAGAGGCCGGTGAAACTGAGTTCTAGGCCAGCAGAGCTACAGAGTGAGACCCTAGTGCAAAATAACAAATAAGCAGCAAAAATAAAAACAAAACCCCAAACAAAAAACTTCCCTAAACAAAACCAAAAAAATCCCAGCATATACACACAAAACAAAACTAAAAACCAAAAAGCAACACCCACAGCAAAACTGAAGGCACTCCCTCACCTCCCACCTGGAGCAGGAGCTGAACCCCCCCCCCCCCAACCCCCCCCGCCCACAAACCCCTGTGCCATCTGAACTCAGTCCTGCTGTGTCCTTGTCTGCTTACCATGGCCCCCTCCCACCTCGGTGCCTTTCTGCCTGCCTTCCCCACAGTCGGTCTGGCTGTGAGTGACTCTGGCTTAATTTTCTCATGGGACTTTCCCAAGCCTTCTGCTAAAAATATCATGTGCCATCTTTTTATTAGATTTTTTAAGTGTGTGTGTGTGTGTGTGTGTGTGTGTGTGTGTGTGTGTGTGTGTGATGCAAGGTGCCCAAAGAGGCCAGAAGAGAACAGCCAGCCCCCTGGAGCTGGAGTTACAGGTGGTTGTGAGCCGCCTCTCCTGCGGGCTTATACCATCGTACCTGGTTCACGGACCATCACTTTTGAGCCTTTTTCTATACTCGCCAGGATATTTTTCATAGCATAAATTATTCCTGACATTTCTGTTATCTGTAAGTAAGTTGATGTAAGCTTTTCTTCTCTGTTTTACTTCTCTACTCTGTAGACTGAACTCTAAAAGTTCGGGGACTTAGTGATCTTTTTTTTTTTTTTTCCCTGATTAATTGATCGATCGGGTGATTGATCAGTCATTGATTCATCGATCATGATCAATGACGTCATCCAGTCATCGGTCGGGAACCGAACTCGCCACCTGGGACACCAAAGCCCAGACGCCTAACCTCAGAGCCACCTCTCCGGGTCGCTGGTCTTTTTTTTTTTAAAAGAAATTTTATATTCATTTTACATACCAACCACAGATCTCCCTCTTCTCTCCTCCCGTCCCCACAGCCTGCTCCTCCAACCCACCCCCCATTCCTTCTTCCAACAGACTCAGTGGTCTTTTAGCCCCAGACCCAGACTAGTACTAGCATACAACCAGCCTGTCTGGTGGTGTTGGCTTCTTTTTTTACTCTTTGGGGACCCTCCACTCAGCTCCCAAATAAAATACACAGACTTATTCCTTCTTATAAATGCCCAGCCTTAGCTTGGCTTGTTTCTAGCCAACTTTTCTTAAATTATCCTGTCTACCTTTTGCCTCTGGGCTTTTACTTTTCTCTATTTCTGTGTACCTTTCTTTACATCTCCTTCCATGGCTGGTTCTGTGGCTGGGTGGCTGGCCCCTGGAGTCCTCTCTTCCTTTTCCCTTTCCTTGATCCTCTCCTCCTATTTATTCTCTCTGCCTGCCAGCCCTGCCTATCCTTTCTCCTGCCTTGCTATTGGCAGTTCAGCTCTGTATTAGACCAATCAGGTGTTTTAGACAGGCAAAGTAACACAGCTTCACAGAGTTAAACAAATGCAACATAAAAGAATGCAACACATCTTTGATTCATTAAACAAATATTCCACAACATAAACAAATGTAACATATCTTTAACTAATACTGTACATGTCTAGTTCTTATGTATATAGAGGTGATCTCCCTGGGGAGCTGGTGAAGTTTTCCCTGAAAGGACATGTGTAAGTTGGGCTTTGAGGGTTATGTAGGAATTTTCTGGGTGCAACATTGTAAGTTACACACGAACAGAGATGGAATTTTCAAGGATATTAATGACAAAATTTGGTGGGAGCTGGCGATGTTGCAGAGAGGAGGGCAGGCACTGGATTCTGGGGACTGAGTCAGCTCTAGAGCTGTGTGAGGGATGAAAAATGTCAGAGAGGCTAGGCCAGAGAATGGAAGAGGATATGAGCTCGTTGGGACTGGGGGCAGGGAAGGAATAGGCGGATTGCTGGGGCCACAGGGCTGGATGTGGCCCAAGGTGTGGCCATGTGCTGGCCAGGAGGTCTGTTGGGTGAGGATCTGGGTCTAGCCCTTGTCCCCTTACCTGTCATCTCTAGTTCCAGAGGCACCTGTTTGTCCACATCAGCCAGCAGTGTCCCAGTCCCGGAGCACCGCCCCTGGAGAGTGTGGATGTACGGCAGATCTATGACAAGTTCCCTGAGAAAAAGGGTGGCCTCCGGGAGCTGTATGACCGGGGTCCACCCCATGCCTTCTTCCTGGTCAAGTTCTGGGTGAGTGTGAGTGCTCCCAAGTCATGGTATTGTCAGGAGGGAGGGTCTGCCTGGGCCACACTTCAGAAACAAAAACAAAGCAAAACAAACACTGTAGTTTTTTGTTGTTGTTGTTTGTTTTTTCTCTCTATTCTTTGCTCTTTGAGGGGCTTGCCACCCAGCTCCCAAATAAATCACACACGGAGACTTATTCTTACTTATGAATGCCCAGCTTTCCTTAACTTAAATTACCTCATCTACCTTTTGTCTCTGGGCTTTTCCCTTTTCTTCTGTAATCTTACTTCCACTCTTACTCCATGGCTGGCTGTGTGGATGGGTGGCCGGCCACTGATGTCCTCCTCTTCCTTTTCTCGTTCCTTGATCCCTCCTCCCAGATTTCTCTTCCTATTTATCCTCTCTGCCTGTCAGCCTCGCCTATCCTTTCTCCTGCCTTGCTATTGGCCGTTCAGTTCTTTATTAGACCCTCAGGTGTTTTAGACAGACTCAGTAATCCAGCTTCACAGAGATAAACAAATGCAACATAAAAGAATGCAATGCATCTTTGCATCATTAAAACAAATGCTCCACAGCATAAACAAATGTAACACACCTTAAAATAATATTCTGAAACAAAACAGTACATGGGAAACTGTAGGTCCAGTGTTAGTGCTTCCTAAGGCCTGCTCTATGATGGAGCCGAGTGTCTGCAGATCTCGGGGACAGGGGACATGGAGGGCTGTGGCTAAGAGCACCTCTTTCTGAGGCCCATCTGATTTGCTGTCCAGTCACATGATTGACACTGACGAGCTCAGGATGTCTGGTCCTGAAAGGACATCCGCAGTGGATTTCAGTCAGTTTGGCCCCCTGGGTGTCTGGTCATAACGCTCATTGAGCCTTGTACCATGGTACGTGCCTGTCGTTCCAGTGATCAAGAGTCCGAGGCAGGAGAATCCAGAGTTCAAGGACAGCCTAGATGACTTAGGGAGACCTTAGCTCAAACCAAACTAAACCAACCAACCAAACAAACAAACAACAAATACAGAGGGCTGGAGTTAAGAGTACTGGCTGCTCTTCCAGAGGACATAGGCTCAGTTCTCAGCACCCACATGTGTCTGAAACTAGTTCCAGAGGAACTCTTCTGGCCTCTGAGGGTGCTGCACACATGTGGTGCTCAGACATACATGCAGCAGAACACTCATGCACACAAAACTAAAGAAATCTTGAAAAAAGACAGAAACAACAAAACCACTAAGCTTTCTGGGTAGAGGCCTGAGATGGCTCTGAGGGGGCTGCTGCAGGCTGGCCATTATTAGGGTTCAGAGGCTCCTCCAGCTCCCTGTCAGAAACCTGGCTCCTGATGAGGTGGGAAGGCAGCTGCTGAGGCCTTTCTCCCTGGCTGTTCTAGAACTGCTGCTGTACACCAGGCTGGACTTGAACTCCAGACATCCGCCTGCCTCTGCCTCTGAGTGCTGGGATTAAAGGCATGTGCCATCCTTTTTGAGACAGACTCTCCTTCACATTATAGCCTAGACTGACCTCCAACCAATAGTCCTCTTACCTCAGAGCCTCCCAAATGCTAGGGTTCCAGCTGTGGGCTGCCATGGCCACAGACATAGGGATTTGTCCTGCATCAAAATGCCCTGTTGCTGGGGTGGTGGAGGAGCCAGACCTCTGAATAGAGTGTCCTGGCCAAAGAGCTGCAGCAAAAGGCAGGATCTGCTTCTCAAGGATACCACAGGCTTTGAGGCCTGTCCTGCCTGTCTGACATTTGGATGATAGGCACAGGTGCATTCCTGAGGATGGGCGGAGAGGTTAGAGTGTCCTCAGGAGGAGCCTGGCCCTGCTGATACTGGGTAGTCAAACCACTTGCTTTCACAGCCCCTGGGGGGTAGGGAGGTGGGGGAGGATATGGAACCAGTTGTTAGGGTAACTTGCCTGCTAGTGACGAGGCCCTTGTCAGAAGCTAAAGTCCCTTTTTTTTTTTTAATCCTCCCTCCATTTCCTTAGTCTTCAGACCTCAACCATGTTCTGTGGTGTTTCCATGTTGAGACGCTGTCTTTCTCTGTGTGTTGACCATGCTGGTCTCAAACTCACAATCCTGCATCAACCTCCCAAGTGCTAGCCTTATAAGCTTGCACTATTATGCCTAGGCTGAACTCTAGAGCTAGGGGCTTCAGGCAAAAAGGTTGGGTTCTCTGGATCCCAGGTTCCTAGAGAGTGAGGGTCAGGACTCTTCTTGGGACCCTATTTCTCTAGGTCTGGAACATGGGGTGGGTCTTCTACAGAGCACATATGCTTACTTGGGGACTTTGGAAGCTGAGCAAGTGGGTGTAGCTCAGGGAGCCAGGCTCCGGGTCAGAATTTGTCGGGTTTCCCCAGCTCACCTGTGCCTCTTCATCTCCTCTCTCAGGCGGACCTGAACTGGGGCCCGAGCGGTGAAGAGGCAGGGGCCAGTGGAGGCAGCGGTGGCTTCTATGGAGTGAGCAGCCAGTATGAGAGCCGGGAGCTCATGACACTTACCTGCTCCTCCAAGGTCTGCTCCTTTGGCAAGCAAGTGGTGGAGAAGGTGGAGGTGAGGCCCCGGGCTAGGGCGCAGCACGCATCAAGAGTAAGCGCTCACAGGCGTGTGGGTGTGTGTGCGGTAGGGCCATCCCACCCTGGCAGTTCAGTGCGTGTGCTGGGAATTAACTCCAAAGAAGGTTGACGATGTAGTTTAGTTAGTAGAATGTTTGCCCTGCACCATGTAGACTAATCATCAGGAGTTTCAAGTCTATCCTCAGCTACATAAGGAGTTCCAGACTAGCCTGGGCTACAGTGAGACCCTGTCTCAAACAAAACAGGAATAAGCCACTAAAAGTAACAGCTAGGGCTCATTTCAAGGGTTGAAAGGTGTAGAGATTGAATCTACAAGATGAAAAAGGTTCTTAAGAGTATTGTAGGAGTCTGTGGAATGAGACAGGAGTTGTACTTGAGGGACTGTGGGGACTTGAGGACTCAAGCTCTGCTTGGAGAGACTATCAAGGGTGTTTGAAAGTCATGAGGTTTCAGATCATGACTGAGGAGATGGAAGGTTCCCGGTTTGCAGGTTCAGAGGCCCCGAGTTGGGCCCCAGGGGCCCTGGGCATTAAAGGTGGGGTGCTTGGAGTACTCTGACTGGTTCCTAGGGTGGGCCGCTGTCTCTCTCAGCCATTGTGTTTCCCACTCCCAGACAGAGCGGGCCCAGCTGGAGGATGGGCGCTTCGTGTACCGCCTGCTGCGCTCCCCCATGTGTGAGTACCTGGTTAATTTCCTACACAAGCTGCGGCAGCTGCCTGAACGCTACATGATGAACAGTGTCTTGGAGAACTTCACCATCCTCCAGGTGATATACTGGGGCAGGCAGGCCGGACTTTAAGCAGACCCTCAGCCTCGAGGGGCTCCACAGCAGCCTTGAGCCCCCACTCTGCCTCTAGGACATGGTGGGGTGGGGCACTCTACTACAGTGACATGGGACTCACCTGTCCCATGTGGAAAGCCCATCCTCACTGGGGCAGCGGAAGCTACCTCAGCTTCCAAGCATCTGGCTCACTGGAGGGGTCCAGAGCTAGTGGACGCTCCTTTGATTTGGGGGTTGTACTAATATGATCTCTAACCCTCTTACCTGTGGCAGAGTGGAGACCCCTTTCTCAGGAATGTGATGTGTTGGGGAGGCCCCTCCCTGTCAACTCTCAGCTTAGGGGTGACCCCTTTGCCCAAGGAACCTGACCTGCAGGGCATCCCTTCTACTCGGGGTGCATAGCATGGCAGGCGTCCCTTTCTTGGGAGGTGGGAAGAGGCCAAAGGCCTTGATAACTAGGGGTGGGCAGGGGAGTCCCACCACACACACACACACGCACACGCACACGCACACGCACACGCTTGCTCGTGCACACCGCCCCCACCACAGCCTAAGCCTGTCCTCCTGGCAGGTGGTGACAAACAGGGACACTCAGGAACTGCTGCTGTGCACGGCCTACGTCTTCGAGGTCTCCACCAGTGAACGCGGAGCCCAACACCACATCTACCGCCTGGTCAGGGACTGATGGGCCCACTGCTGGGTTTCCTCACAACACCCCCTTCCCAGGAAGGACCCTTTGGCTCTCCCTGTACCCCTCACTTGGAGAGGGGGGCATGATTTAAAAAAAAGGTCTGATCTCAGAAGCTCGAGCAATGGGGACTGGCTCCTATTAGAGGGGAACCCCAAAACTTGGTTGTTGAGCTGAATGAGCTGTTTGAGGTTAGAGCTCCAATATGGGACCTCACAGGGAGCATTTGACAGGGCACATCACTCCTCAGCATCAGGGATTGGGGACAGGAGTGCACACCGACAGGTACAGCACTGGCCTCTCAGTTCTACAAGGGCCCCTCTTTGCTCTTCTGGAAAAGGGAGCTGGGCTATGTGGGGGATATTACTCACTGCCTTGTACCCTTCCTGTTTCCACACCACCCCCATGTCTGCCTCTCCCCCACACTTGCTCTGATCTGGAATGTCACACATTGAAGATAACTGTTTCCCAGCTGAGAGCAGAGTGAAGTGGGACCCGAATTTTTTTTTTTTTAATATAAGGAGATATTTATACACGGTGTTAAGGATGTAATGTTATCTCAGCTAGGCGAGCAGTGGGGTGGGACTTCTTAATCTTGTCCCCATTTTAAATGAGCCTCAGACCAGCCTGCCACCTTCCTTTCCCCAAGAATGATGGTTTATGTTCCGAAGGAGAATAAAGCTATTTTTACCAAAACGAAGGGGATTTATTTGAGGTGTCATGTGGGAGGTGGCAGACAGATGGTGTGGGGAGGAGGGAATGGGGAAGGAAGCTGGGGACGGAAGGCCCTGGCCCCGTGCGGGAAGTGATGGCTGTCTGGGAGGGCAGACACCTGGCTCCCCAGGGAATGAGTCCGGACGCAACTGGGCTCCAAGCCCAAGACCAGCCAGGAAGGAAACATTTCCTGGCTGCATGGAGGTGCATGGGTGCCGATGGGGCGGGCTGGGGCCTAGCGGTACCGGGCCAGCCTGTCGTACACGTGGTCCAGATTTCTACACAGGAATATTGAGAGCGTCATGAAGCCGAGCTGCGGGAGAAAGGAGATGCTTCAGGGTTGGAGAAGGGTGGTACCCTAAGGGAGAGGCAAAAAGTGGGCGTTCATAGGAGCGTGCAGTGGTTGGCGGCGCTGAGAGCGGGAGCCCGGCGGCGGCGGCAGTCTGAAAAGGAGGAAGCTCAGAGGCAGGCCCGCGGAACTTTATTCCGGAGACTCGGCAGTCTCCGCGTGTGCCCCGACCTCCACCTCAGCGCCCGAGCTCTCGGTCTCGGGCGGCTCCTCGTCTGCATCCCACAACGGCCAGGGCCCCAGAGCCATGGGTAGCTTGCCTTGTGGAGCCTTGTCCCCCCACGTGGGGCAGGCACCCGCCATGCCCCTGGTGCCCCATGGGGTGCTGCTGCGTGCGGTGCCGCTGCTAAGCCCGCCCCAGCGCCCGCCGCTGCCGTCAGCGCTTAGCCCGGGAATGGGGCTCGAACCCTCGGCTCCCGGCAGCGGCAGCACCGGCTCTCGGCTGAAAGCTCTACGATGTAGCTGCAGACACAGCGCCATCCCGCTCACCTGCGGGAGAGGGGAGGGGGCAGCGCACACGTACGGCCAAGAGTTTGCAGAAGCCAGGTCTCCGCCCCATCTCATGCTAGTGTGGCGACCGATAAAGACGTTACAGCTAAGCAAGCGTTTCCTCGGCAACGGGAAAACATAGGTAGACCAATCACTGATGGGGGCGGGGTCAAGTCACCTCAAGAAGACCGACTCCTAGACAGATTCCCACTATGGAGATGAGATTGTTGTGCAGCCACTTCCGGAGGCTCTGCGCGCAGCCCTGGGGGTGCAGGAAACATGTAAGGGCGATGTTTGCTTCTGAAACTCACCCTCAAGCCCAGGGGCCTCTCAGATCCTCTTTCAGTACCCAATGCATAGGTATCCAAGCACGTCTTGTCCAAGCTTTACCCAGCGCCTGTGTTCCAGGCTCCGCCCTTGTTTAGGTTACGCCTCTCGCTCTCAGAGGGCTCCGCCCCTTTTGTCACTAACTTTTCTAGTAGCCCCGCCCCGTCCAGCTCACGCACCACCGGCCTCCAGATACCATGCTCCTGAGTAGGTCCCGACTACTTATAAGGGACTGCCCTTTTGGTCTCTGTCTTCTGTAGCCTCCCCTCCCAAAGCTCGCCCGCTCATGCCACGCCCCATGGAGGCCTGGATCACATCAGAGGGTCCCAACCCTCCCTGGCCCCACCTACCTTTTTTCTTTGGACTCCTGATGCCTGCCTGCATGGGCCACACTCACCTCGGGGGTCCCGCCCCTTCTTTCTTTTTTCCTCGCCTCCTCCTCACCTTCCGAGGTCACGCCTTTGATATTAGCCGCACCCTCCAAGCCCAGCCTGCTCTCTTAAGACTCGGCACCCTGAAAGTCCCGCCCACTCGACGGCCCACTTCTCCAGTGTCCCGCCCCAACAAGGCCTGGCCTGGTCTCCAGCTGCGGGCTACCGCCTGTCCCACCTCGCGGTAGATGTGGGCTTTTGCGGGGAGTGCGCATAGGTCAGCGGTCTGCCTCAGTTTCGCCCGCGGCCCCAGCCGGCTAATCTGGGAGAAGAAGAGCTTATCAAAGCCCGAGGAGTCGTTGGTCGCCGTGGAGTTGTAGCAGGAGCAGGGCACGAAGGGCTCGTCGGACTGGTTCCCTCTCAGCATGCGGGCGCTCATCCAGTCCCGCGGAGAGTGCCAGCCGCAGCAGCGCAGCTGATGGGGTGGGGGACAGAGTCAGGGGCCCGGCGTCACGGGTGTAGGTGTGCAGCCAGGCCTGGGAGCCGGGTAGGGATGATGGGTATGTAAGTGGCAGTGGGCTGGAGAGACGATGGGGCCAAAGTGACCTGGGTTCAGGAGAGGAGCATCCGGTGAACCTGAGATTGTGGGTGGTTGGATTCTGGGTGGTTGGATTGGGTGGATGCGGGAGTCCCTCGCACAGAAATTTTGGGACTGGGGTGGAGCAACATCAGGATCTAGGGACTGGGGACTTAGTCACATGCAGACAGTGATGCTGTCATCTGGGGGTGCTCAAGCAGTGTGTGACCGGCGCGAGGATGAGGGAACAGGTGACCTGCGGCCCGCACGGCCGCAGAGTCTCCTTAAAGCCCAGGCTGAAGCTAAGATGTTAGAGCCACGTTAGAGCCCGGGGTGTTAATTGTCCCAGACAAGAGATGCAGTCAGCTCACACCTGGAACTGCGCGTAGTCCCAGCTCTCTTCAGCCGCTGTCTCATCCGGGTTCGTGCGGTAGCCTTGGATCGTCTGCAACACCAGCTCTTGCACCCTTCGCTCCAGCTGAGGGGGTGTAGGTGGGGATGGAATGAACTGGCCCGCCCGCCCTAGCCCTGCCCAAGGTGTTCCCCCAGGAGCACAACTTTACCACCCTTGGCAGTGGCTCTCTTCCTCAGAATCTCAGAGGTCTTTCTAAGGGTCTTTAGGTCTCCATTGCTTCCTTTTTTTTTAAAAAGTTTAAATTTAATTTTGGAATAATTTTTTTTTTTTCGAGACAGGGTTTCTCTGTGTAGCTTTGTGCCTTTCCTGGAGCTCACTTGGTAGCCCAGGCTGGCCTCGAACTCACAGAGATCCGCCTGCCTCTGCCTCCCGAGTGCTGGGATTAAAGGCGTGCGCCACCAATGCCCGGCCTAAAATTATTTTTGAATAAAATTATTCAATAAAATTATTTTTCTGTAGCCCACATTGGTCTGGAACTGATCCTCCTAACTATCTTCTGGGTGCTGGTATCCAGGGTTGGGGACCAAACCGACCACCACCTCATGAATCAGCTGAATAAATGCTACCAAGCAGAAGTCGGTCTGTGTCTGCCTCTGCCTCCACCCTCCCCTCTCTCTCCAGAGTCTCTCTATGTAACTGGCAGCCCTAGAATTGATTGTACAGACCAAGCTGGCCTCACAGAGATCTGCTTGCCTCTTCCTCCAGAGTACTGGGGTTAAAGATGTGTGCCATCACACACTGCCTATTCTTTTTTGATAGATATGGCCTTACTATGTTGCCCAGGCTAGCCTTGGTCTCTTGGGCTAATATGAGCCTGTGAGTAGCTAGGACACACGCGCCGCCATGACAGCTTTCCCTTTCTGTGTGCCTCTGTCCGGGTCTTCCTTTACTGTCTCTGTGGATGTGTGTTGTTCTGTGGCTCAGCTTCCTGGTTGGTGGCAGTGCCCACATGCTTTTTTCCCCTCTCTACTCCTGCCCCTCAACCTCCACAGCTGGGGTAATAGTGTTGGTAAACTCACCCGGATCCGCTGAGTGGAGATGAGGATCCCCAGGGTGATCTGTGTGGCAAACAGGAGCAGCAGCATCCCAAAGTACTGAGGACAGAGTGGAGAGGGAGGTGAGGTGGGAGAAGGCCTTGGAGGGGCGGAACAGGAACCGTGATGGGGACGCTACTCACCAGGCCCAGAAGACAGCGCAGCTCCTTCAGAGCCCCCACACAACCCAGGAGGGCCATGGCCATGGTGAGGACACCCGAGACAGCCAGGACCTTGGACCAGGTCTGCAGTGGTACGAAGGATAAGCCTAAGGTGGTGAAAGTCAGTGAGGGTGGGTTGGGAAATAGCAGCTCCACTAGGCCGCCCAGGCAGGAGTCCCATCTCTGGGGGCTTACTCAGAATCTGCCTGGGCCTCTGGCTCGGCCCCACCCTGAGTCTCATGTACCTCAGGCTGGCCTTGAACTCACTCTGTACCAGGGGGGACCTGGAACTTCTGATCTTCCTGCCTACACCTCCCATGTGCTGGGATGACAGAGGTGAGCCATCACATACACCCTAGAATTGTTCTGAGGTACGCATGAGAACCATTGCTCACCGTGATACATATGAGTTGCTATGTTTTTCTGTGGTACCCACTCTGTAGCCCAGGCTGGCCTCGAACTCACAGAGATCCGCCCACCTGCCTCTGCCTCCCGAGTGCTGGATTAAAGGCCTGCGCCACCACCGCCCGGCCGAGTTGCTATGGTTTTGAAGCCCACTTCATCAGTAGTTTCCTTGCTATTACTGTTGTTTCTGCTCTTCCCCTTGCCTGCTGTGTGATACCCAGCAAGAGACTTCCCTTCCGTGAACCTCAGGAAGGGAGGGTCTGTGAGCCCCAGTCCAAGATGTGACACAGGAAGTATTTCTGTTATTATTGTTTGTAATCATGGCCTCATTTTGTTATGGCTGTTTTGAGTCAGATCTCACAGAGCCCAGCCTGGCCTCCAAGAGTGTAGCCAAGGATAGCCTTGAGCTCCTGATCCTCCAGCTCCACCTCTTGGGCGCTGGGATGATAGTGTGCACCACCACGTCCAGTTTACGTGTCCTGTTTGCCAGGGAGGACACCGGGCGCAGAGGCAAGGTGGCAGTGGCCAGTGGGGCTCTAGAGTTTGAGTCCTGTCTGGGAAGCTGGTAACTACTGAGGGCCCCTGGGGCAAAGGAGATACCCGGAGATGTCTTGGGGTGGGATTCTGGGTCAGGTCCACCCCAGGAAGACCCTCCCTCACTGCCCAGCCCCCTCACCCACAAAGGACACGAAGCTGGTCTTGTCAATGAGGATCCAGGTGCCAAAGCAGAAAATCAGGCCGCCTAGTACCTAGGGGAGAGAAGAGAATGAGACCGTGGGGTGACGACGGGCCACGGTGTCCCTGGGCCCCCGCTGGGTAGCCCTGAGGAAACTCACAAAGAAGAAGAGGTTGAAGACGAAGAGGAAGTACTTGATGAGACTGAGGCAACTCTCCTGGGCTGACATCTTCGCCTAAATGGGGAGCGACCCACTCGAGGAACCCAGACAGAAGAGGTGTTGGCCCCAGGAACAAGGGGGATAATGGTCGGAGAAGGAAGAGAGACTGAGAGGAGGCGCAAAGGAAGAGGGCAGAGAAAGAGGAAGTTCCAGGGGTGGAGCTCCAGCCAGCCCTTTTCATAGTGGTTGTCAGCTGGGCCCCATCTTCTCAGGGGTTCCACAGGGCACGCACCTGAGGGTCTTTGGAATGTGTGGGTACCAAGGACACAACGGGTGATTCCTCGCAGGTGTTCATGGCTCGGGGAGGGTGCACAGGGGCTCCTGGCTGACTTCTGCCCACATCTGTCCTGGGGCCTCAGGTTGTCTCTGCAGGGGCCAACCTCACAGACACTCTGACCTCACTGTCCACTGGCTCCGCCCCTGCATCTTGTGGTCCTTCTCTGCTTAGGACCCACTGCGCTTGAACTAACTCTCTCTCTCTGCCCTTCTTCCTCTGGGGTCTCTTTCTTTCTCTGGGCCCCTCTCTGCCTCTGTCGTGTGTGTGTGTGTGTGTGTGTGTGTGTGTGTGTGTGTCTTTGGGTCTCGTCCCCCGCCCCCAGACCAGGTGCTCCCTTGTGCTTGGGGCCCGGGTTGGACACCTGGGGAAGTGAAAGTGTTGCAGAGGAGGTGTGACAGTCCCAGGGGCGAGGGAGCAGCTAGGCAGTGCCTGAACATCCGGCAGAGGAAGTGAACCTCAGGTGGCACTTCCTGCCTCTTCGGAGAAACTGGGGTGTGTGTGTGTGTGTGTGTGTGTGTGTGTCACCAGAAGAGCCAGGCATCCGCAGTGGGGGGTCACTTGAGCACACCCAGCATCTCCACGGGTTCCTATGATGTGCCCAGGAGTTCCTCACATTTGTCCAGCCCCAGTTCCTCACAGATTTCCAGTATTGTGAGGGGTTCCCATCACCCAGCTTCCTATCCAAACCCTAGGTCTCTGAGTTGGCAGTTCTGTCTTCTGAGACAAGACTCATCTGTTTCTTTCTTTTTTTTCCTTTTTATGTGTATGTATGTGTTGTGTGTTCATGTGAGTGTACACGTGCATTTGGAGGCCAGAGGACAGCATCAAATGTCATTTCTCAGAACCTGTCCACTTGTGGGATTTTTTTTTTGTTCATTTTGTTTTTGTTTTTTGAGACAGGGTTTCTCTGTGTAGCCCTGGCTGTCCTGGAACTCACTGTGTAGACCAGGCTGACCTCCAGTTCACAGAGACCCGCCTGCCTCTGCCTACCAAGTTCTGGGACTAAAGGTGTGCGCCACCGCCCGGCTCCCTTCCTTTATTTTTAATGAGGTGTATGTGTGTGTGTGTGTGTGTGTGTGTGTGTGTGTGTTGTGTGTGTGGTGAGTATGTGTGTGGTATGTGTGTATGTGGTGTGTGTGTTTGGTATGTGTGTGGTGTCTATGTGTGTGAGTGTGTGTGGTGTGTGTATGGTGAATGTGTGTGTGGTGTGTGTGAGTGTGTGTGTGTGTGTGTGTGTGTGTGTGTGTGTGTCCCTGCCACAGGTTGTACCCCAAGCAAGGTTCAGCTACTCATCTCCAATAAGCTAGTTAAAAGAACCTAATTAATAGTGGAAAACAGCCGGGCAGTGGTGGTGCACACCTTTGATCCCAGCACTAGGGAGGCAGAGGCAGGGGGATCTCTGTGAGTTCGAGGCCAGCCTGGTCTACAAAGCGAGCTCCAGGATGATAGGAATTCCAGCCACACCCCCATGGTTGTGCATACCCTGGTGGGACACTTAGTCATTTCCGCCTAGTCATTTCTGGGTTAAATGTCCTACGTAACCCATGTGCTATGTGGTCACGTAATTGTGACCAAATGATCAATGCGTATGCGTGGAGTAGCCCCGTGGGCCTGTGTGCACACATGCAGGCAGGCCCTTAAAAAGGCAGGCCCCATGTCCCGTCCGCACCCCCAGCCCCTTCTCCCACACGTGACCTTTCAGCAGGCCTGATCACATCTATCCCTTTCTCCATTCTGAATAAAACTCTTGTTAGTGTATTCTGTTGTGTGTCATGACTTTTCCTCGCAGGGTAAGAGCGTTGCTAAAAACCATCACAGGGCAGGCACCAAAACTACACAGAGAATCCCTGTCTCGAGAAACCAAAAAAACAATGGAAAATAGAAAAAGATTTATTCACTGTGGCCCCTTTGGGAACTGGACAAATAGATCCAGTGACCCCCTCTAATCCATCTTCGGGATCCTGAAGTGAGATTGCAGTGTAAACAGACGGCTAACAATATGCATTTCTAAGCAGTCCAAGACCCATCCCTGTCTGGGCTTCAGTCTCAACTGTAAGGTGGTCTGAGCAGCTCTTAGAACTGCCGGAAATCTCTTTCCGGAGACGAGTTACTCCTCTGGTTGGCACCTTTGCCTTCTCCCAGCGTGAGGTTCCTGGGGGCGGCGGGGGTGTGTGTGTGTGGGGGGGAGGATTCCCATTTCCTTGGGGTCTATTGTTCCAATAATCTGATAGTCAGATTGAGACACTGGACCCTTCTCTTCCCAAGTTCCCTTCACATGGGTGTCTCTCCAGCCGTTTTCAATTCTTATCAGCTATCCTTAAAGTCCCTAGTCAGCCTTTGTGGAGCGAACGTTGATTTTGCTGCTGAAAGGGGGTTTGAAATCCACGTGGAATAAATGTGAAGATCCAGTCTTCCACCCACCATTTCCACCTCCCTTGGCAGCAAGGAAACAAAGCACGCGTGTCACACGGGGTATTACGCTGAAGACTGAGGAAAAGGGGCTGCTGCGTGCAAAGGCTGTGAGCAAGTGCATGTGACAAGCGTCACAGTAAAATCAGTCTCCGCAGACAAGGCGCGAGGTGTGAGGCGCGGGCGGGCAATGGCTCATATGCACGAAATGACTGGCAAGGCTGCCTGGGCTTATGGGGTGCGAGCGGCCGTGAGGAAGGACTGGGGAGGTGGCTAGGCTCGGAATCCTATTGTCTAATCAGCCCCTGGAGAGCTTAGCAGGGATCTAAGGCTGGGTGAGGGGAGCCGGTGTGAGGAGCAGCCATTATGTAGCCCCAGGCTCACCCTAGGCTCACCCCAGGCCGCAGGGGGGAGTCATGGCGTCATGGGGCAAGGTGCCCCTTCTCCCCTGGAACTCGGAACTCCCTGCCTGCTCCTCTGCTTCACCTCCCTGAGGTGAGGCTAGCTAGTCAACCTCAGGATTCGCAAACAGCCCTCAGGGCTGGTCTTTTGAGTGAGGCAAACACACACACCAGGCCCAGCTTCATTTTCAGCCATTTCCGGTTTTGGAGGAGCCAGGACACCAGCTTGGTGTCTTTTCCGAGGGGCCTGTGACAGCACCAGCCCAGCCACGCTGCAGGAGGTCGGAGGGTCTCTGAAGTGGCCAGCTGGCTCAGCCCTGGAGCTGGGGCTGTAGTTCAGTGGGAGAGGGCTCGCCTAGCATGCAGAGGCCCAAGTCCAAGTATTGAATAGAGATATGATTAAATAAAATCATATTTAATAAGATTAAATAAAATAAATGAAGAATCAAATCCAACGCTCAGTTCTGTCACTGAAAGTTCCAGTCGACCGAATTTTCCAGAAAACTTGTTTTCAGTTCTGCTGGTTGTAGCAGGCTTTCTTGGACCGCCAGTCCCCAAAGGATGACATGGAGACTTATTATTAATTACGAATGCTCGGCCTTAACTTAGGTTTGTTTCTGGCTAGCTTTTTTCTTTTCTTTCTTTCTTTCTTTCTTTTTTTTTTAATTTAAATTAACTCATTTCTATTAATCTATGTATTGCCTTGAGGCTCATTTACCTCATCTACATACTGTCCATCCTGCTTTCCTGCTTCTTCTGTGGCTGGCTATTGGCTGTTCAGCTTTTTATTAGATCAATCAAGTGCCTTAGGCAGGCAAGGTGAAACAGCAACACATCTTTACATAGTAAAACAAATATTCTATTCTGCAACAGCTGGTTTTGAATGTCTTCAGGAAAGGCAAATCTACCTCTTATTCATACAACTTGCCTACTATTAAATTATTACTATTATCTGATGGATTACAGAGTCAAGGTCAATGCTAACATGATGAATTTTGAGATTCTGACTTTTTATTTGGGGGTGTTTCTCATTTTTGATACGGCCAAAATACCTAGTAGTAGTGAAGATTTGTGTGCCATAGGTAAACCTTCTGTTTCTTCAATATACTTTTTTCAATAATTTTAAAAATTATTGCAGGTATAGATTGACTGATTGCGTGGATGTGAGTCTGTGGAACATGTATGTGTCCTGGCACATGTGTGAGGCTCAGAGGACTTGTGGGACTTATTTTCCTCCTTTCTTCATGTGGGATACAGGGATTGAACTTAGATCATCAGGCTTGGCAGCAAGTACCTTTACTCACTGAGCCATTTTGTTGGCCTCATCTTGATTAGCTTTTGAGATAGGGTCTCAAGTAGCCCAGGCTGACCTAGAACTTGCTGTGTGGTCAAGGATAACAAAGGTCTTTATTCCATCTCCACCTCCCAAGTGCTGTGATTACAGGCACAGGCCATCACACCTGCTCTCACGCAATACTGGGGATGGAACCCAGGGCTTTGTACATGCTCGGGAGGCAGAGGCAGGTCGGTCTCTGTGAGTTCGAGGCCAGCCTGGTCTACAGCGTGAGTTCCAGGACAGGCTTCAAAGCTACAGAGGAACCATGTCTTGGAAAAAAAAAATTATCTATCATTACTTCTTCTAGAGTAAGCACTCTACTTACTGAGCTACATTTCCTAACCCTTAACTTGGTTAACTTCTATATGCATTAAAAAGCTCCTTTTCTCTGTTCACATCCCACTCTTGTCTCCAAAGAAAAAGTAAAAACAAATTAAAGAAGAAATGGAAGCTGTTAGTGTGGCACACCTTTAACCCCAGCACTCGGGAGGCAGAGGACAGCCTGGTCTACAGAGCGAGTTCTGGGATAGCCAGGGCTACCCAGAGAAACCCTGTCTTGAAAAAGACCCTCCATCCCCCCAAAAAGAAGAAATAATGATAGATTTTGTTTTGTTTTTTTCAAGGCAGGGTTCCTCTGTAGCTTTGAAGCCTGTCCTGGAACTCACTCTGTAGACCAGGCTGGCCTCAAACTCACAGAGACCTACCTGTCTCTGTCTTCTGAGTGCTGGAATTAAAGGCATGTGTTACCGCCACCCGGTGATAGATAATTTTTTAAATTTATTCTTCTCTCATAAAATACATTCAGGGGTTGGAGAGATGGTTCAGAGGTGAAGAATACTGGCTGCTCTTCCAGAGATCCTGAGTTTGATTCCCAGCAACCACATGGTGGCTCACAACCATCTATAAAGAGATCTGATGCCCTCTTCTGGCACATAGGCATACACATCTGCAGAACACAGTATTCATAATAAATAAATCTTTAAAATAAAATACATCCTGACCAAAGCTTTCCCTCCATCCACTTCTCCCAGATCCCCCCACTTCCCCTCCCCTCCCTCATCTCCCCCCAGAAAAGAGCAGGCCTCCCAGGGACATCAGTTCAACATGGTACAAGAAGACAAGAAGACCAGACACAACCTCTCATCAAAGCTGGGTGAGGGAACCCGTGAAGGAAAAGGGTCCCAGGAGCAGGCAAAGAGTCAGAGACACTCCCACTCTACTGCCAGGAGTCTCACAAAACACCACGCCAACAACCACAACATCTATGCAGAGGACCTGCTGCAGACCCGTGCAGGCTCAGTAATCGCCTCTTCAGTCCCTGTGAGCCCTGTGAACCTTGCTTAGTTGATTCTGCAGGCTGGGTTCTCCTCGTATCCTCAACCTCTCTGGTTCCCACAATTCCTCATCCCCTCCCCTGTTGGGTTCCCTGAGTTCCAAGGGGAGGGACCTGATGGAGATGTCCAACCTGGGCTCCCTCTCTCCCTAATGATGCAGAGACCTGTGTCTCTGCATCTGCTACTGAGAGCTGCTGGAGGAAGCCTCTGTGTAGATGGAGGCAGAGTTTTCCTGTCTCGACTGCCAAGTCCCAAATAAACACACAAAAGCCTATATTAATTACAGAACGCTGGGCTGATAGCTCAGGCTTATTGCTAACTAGCTCTTACATTTAAATTAACCCATTTCTACTTGTCTATGTATTGCCATGTGGCTGTGGCTTTACCTGTACTCTAGCATCTTGGTTCTTGGCCTCAACCCCCCCCCTCATTGTTTTCAGTTTGGCTTTCCTGCATAGCCTTATTCTGCCTTGCTATAGGCCAATCAGCTTTTTTATTAACCAATGAGAGTAATACATAGTTACAGCGTGCAGAAGGATTATCCTAACTGGCCTAGGCATTGATTTATGAGTATAGCAGAACATCATTAGGAATCATTTTATTAATTTCTTTTTTTTTTTTTTTTTTGGTTAGTCTTTTTGGGTTCTACCCTAGGACTCTGGGCTGTCCAGCCTCCAGTTCCTGGTCATCAGCATGGTTCCCTCTCCTGGTATGTGCCTCAAATTAGACCAGTCATTGCTTAGTCACTCCCACAAGTTCTGCACCAGGACATCTTGCAGGCTCTAATTGTAGGTTGAAGGTTTTGTGGCTGGGTTGGTGTCCCAGTTCCACCACTGAAAGCCTTGCCAGGTTACAGAAGATAAACGATGTAGGTCCATATCCTCCGTTACTAGGAGTCCACACTTAATCTATGTTCTGCTTATTAGTGCTCCTAAGTACTGTACATCCGACTTCCTCCTCATCTCCTCAGTACTGTACATCCGACTTCCTCCTCATCTCCTCAGTACTGTACATCCGACTTCCTCCATCATCTGACTGATGAATCTCCCACCTCAGATTCTTTCCTAGAGTATCTGTCTCTACCCGGAAGTCCTACCTAGCCTCTCCTGCCTAGCTATTGACCATTCAGCTCTTTATTAAACCAATCAGAAGTTGCCTCAGGCAGGGGAGATGCAGAGAAACATCTTTACACAGTACACAAAAAGATTATCCCAACATCGGATTTTGGGGTTTTTTCGTTTGTTTGTTTTTTGGTTTTCCATATGAAGTTCAGTATTGTCCTTTCAAGGTCTGTAAAGAATTGTGTTAAAGCTGGGCGGTGGTGGCGCACGCCTTTAATCCCAGCACTCTGGGAAGCAGAGCCAGGAGGCTCCAAAGCCACACAGAGGAACCCTGTCTCAAACAAACAAACAAACAAAGAATTGTTTGAAATTTTGATGGGACTTGCACTGAGTCTGAAGATTGCTTTTGGTAGGATGGCCATTTTTACTGTGTTAATCCTACTGATCCATGAGCATGGGAGATCTTCCATCTTCTGATATCTTCTTCAATTTCTTCTTTCAAATCCTTGAAGGTTTTGTCATACAAATATTTTACTTGCTTGGTTAGAGTTATCCCAAGATATTTTATGTTATTTGGGTCTTGTTGTGAAGGGTGTTGTTTCCCTGATTTCTTTCTCAGTCCATTTGTCATTTGTATATAGGAGGGCTACTGTTTTTTTTTTTTTTTTTAGTTAATGATGGGAGAATTCCCACAGAGCTACAGCTGGTTTGACTCTGGACTGTTAGCACCTAGCTTTGATCTGCCTTTTGTGACTGCTGCCTCCTGTTTGCTCTGTTCCTTCTGTTTGAAGTCTTATCTGAGAGTTTTCCTAGGGGATCAAAGCCTATGTTTGGTTTAAGGACAACCCAGAACACTGTAGTATTCCTTTACTGAGAATTTGCATTTGGCGCTGTCCCTCTGGGGGGCTTGGATAAGAGGTTTTGGAATATGGAATTGACTTGCTAAAGGTATGACTTGTATAGCAATAAAAGGGTCCTTTGCTCAGCAAGAGTGGACCAGTCAGTAGAGACGAAAACCCCTGCATCTGGGAAAGGCTACAGATTTATCCTCGAGGTGCGTCTGTCTCTTGCTTCCATGGACTGTGTGAACCTATACCCACACCAGATATACAAGTTAATCGTGAATAAAGCCCCTTCACTGAAGGTGTTTCAGTTGTAGGGGTTCCATGGTAGAATTTTTAGGGTCACTTATATATACTATATCATCTGCAAATAGCAATACTTTGACTTTTTCCTTTCCAATTTGTACCCCTTGATCTCCCTTTGTTGTCTTATTGCTCTAGCTAGAACTTCAAGTACTATATTGAATAGATATGGAGAGAGTGGACAGCCTTGCCTCGTTCCTGATTTTAGTGGAATCGCTTTGAGTTTCTCTCCATTTAATTTGATGTTGGCTGTCAGCTTGCTGTAAATTGACTTTGTTATGTTTAGGTATGTTCCTTGTATTCGTGATCTCTCTACAACCTTTATCATGAAGGGGTGTTGGATTTTGTCAAAGGCTTTTTTGTCATCTAGTGAGATGATCATGTGGTTTTTTTTTTCATTTAGTTTGTTTATATGGTGGATTACGTTGACTGATTTTCATATGTTGAACCATCCTTGCGTCTCTGGGATGAAGCCTACTTGGTACCGTGGATGATCTTTTTGATGTGTTCTTGGATTTGGTTTTCAAGTATTTTATTGAGTATTTTTGCATCTACATTCATACAGGAAACTGGTCTGTAATTCTCTTTCTCTGTTGAGTCTTTGTGTGGTTTAGGTATCAGGGTGAGTGTGGTCTCATAAGATAAATTTGGCAATGTTCCTCCTGTTTCTATTTTGTGAAATAACTTGAGAGTTGGTGTTAGCTCTTTGAAAGTCTGGCAGAATTCTGTGCTAAAACCTCTGGTCCTGGGCTTTTTTTGCTTGGGAGACTTAATGACTCCTTCTAATTCCTTAGGGGTTATGGGTCTATTTAAATTGTTTATTTGATCTTCATTTAACATTGATAAGTGATATATATTGAGAAAATTATCCATTTCTTTTAGATTTTCCAATTTTGTGATGTATAGGTTTTTAAAGTATGACCTGATGATTCTTTGGATTTCCTCGGTGTCTGTTGTTATGTCTCCCTTTTCATTTCTGATTTTGTTAATTTGGATGCTCTCTCTGCCTTTTAGTTAGTTTGGATAAGGGTTTGTCTATCTCATTGATTTTTTCAGAGAACCAACTCTTGGTTTCATTGACTGATTCTTTGTATTGTTCTCTTTGTTTCTATTTTATTGACTTTAGTCCTCAATTTGATTATTTCCTGCCATCCCTTGGGTGAGCTTACTTCTTTTTGTTCTAGAGTTTTGGGTGTTTTGTTTGTTTGTTTGTTTTTGTTTTTGTTTTGAGACAGGGTTTCTCTATGTAGCTTTGGCACCTTTCCTGGAACTCACTCTGTAGCCCAGGCTGGCCTCAAACTCACAGAAATCTGCCTGCCTCTGCCTCCTGAGTGCTGGGATTAAAGGCAGTTAGTGCTATAAAATTTCCTCTTAGCACAGCTTTCATTATGTCCCATAAGTTTGGATATGTTGTATATTCATTTTCATTGAAACCTAGAAAGTCTTTAATTTTTTTCTTATTCTGTCTTGACCCAGTAATTATTCAGTAGAGTTGTTCAGTTTCCATGAGTTTGTAAGGCTTTCTGTTGTTTATGTTGTTGATGAAATCCAGCCTTAACTGTGATGGTCTGATAGGATGCAGGGGGTTGTTCCAGTTTTCTTGTATCTGTTGAGACTTGTTTTGTGACCGAGTATATGGTCAATTTTGGAGAAAGTTCTGTAAGGTGCTGAGAAGAAGGTGTATTCTTCTGTTAGCTGCATTTGGTTTATAACGTCTGTTAGTTCCAGTGTTTCTCTGTCTAGATTTTGGCTGAATGATCTGTCTGTGGTGAGAGTAGGGGATTTCAGTCTCCTACTATCAATATGTGTGGGTCAATGTGCGATTTAAGCTTTAGTAATGTTTCTTTTACAAATGTAGGTGCCTTTGCGTTTGGAGCACAGATGTTAAGAATTAAAAAATCATCTTGGCAGATTTTTTTCCTTTGACTAATATGAAATGTCCTTCCCTGTCTCTTGATTAATTTTGGTTTGACGTCTATTTTGTTAACTTTGAATGGGTACAACAGCTTGTTTCTTAGGTTCATTTGCTTGGAAAATGTCTGTCTTTGATGTTGAGGTGTGTTTCTTGTATGCAGCAAAGGGATGAATCCTGTTCAAATACATTCTGTTAGTCTGTGTCTTTTTATTGGGAAATGAGTCCACTGATACTGAGAGATATCAATGACCACTGATTGTTAATTCTTGTTACTTTGTTGTTATTGGTAGTGGTGATGGTGTGAGTGTGTGTGTGTGTGTGTGTGTGTGTGTGTGTACCTGCGACTGTGAGAGTGTGAGTGAATGAGTGTGTATATATGTGTGTGTGTGAGTGTGTGTATATGTGTGTTCATGTTTCCATATGTTCAGGCCAGAATTTGATATAAGATGCCTTCTGTCACACTCCATCTTATTTTTTGAGGCAGATTGCTCACTGAACTTGGAGTTCATGGATTCAGCTAGACAGACATTTGCCCAACAGACATCTCACTGCCCCCCTTGCCCAGGATCCCCCTGTGTCTCTTTCTAGTACTAGGATATAGCTTTGTACCATTCTGTCTATTTTTGTTTGTTTGTTGTTTTGTTTTGTTTTATGTGGGTTCTGGGGTCTAGACTCAGGTCCTCAAGCTTGTACTGTTATCTCCTCAGTTCTTGTTGTTGTTGCTCTGAATCATGAGACTGATTTATGTTGGCAACAGCTATAGTTCCTCTATATTTTTCCAAGACAGGGTTTCTCTGTGTAGCCCTGGCTGTCCTAGAACTAGCTACGTAGACCAGGCTGGCCTCAAACTCACAAAGATCTGCCTACCTCTGCCTCCAAGTGCTGGGATTCAAGGTGTGCACCACCATTGCCCAGTTTACTTCCTCTATTTTAATCTTATAATTAATTACAAGTCTGAAGTAGTCTTATAATTTGTTCGCTATGGATTGACGTTTGTGTTTGTCTTTATTTTCTTTTTAGTTTAACTTGAGGTAGGTCTTTCTGTGTAGCTATAGCTGGCTTGGAACTGGCTGGATAGCCTAGGTTGGCATTGAACTCAGATCTGTCTCCCTCTGCCTCCCAAGGACTGAGACTAAAGGTGTGCACCACCACAACAGGCTTACCATTTGAGATTTTCAACCTTATGGCAACTGTACACAATGAGAACACTCTTGTGAGAAGTTGAATATTGTATTAGGTTAACAGCTGTATTCATGAAAACAGGCTCTGGGAAAGCTGCGTCGTTGTTTTGCATTTTAACTTCCACTTCTGTAAAATGATAATACTATCTGCTTCACCGGGTATAAAGCGTTTAGAATAGTGTTTCCCATCACAGGAGCACCGTATGTCAGTTACCCACCGTTATACTGCGGTAGTCTGTTCTAATGAAGGCTTAAGGAATATGGTTCCCAGCAGTGGAAATGCTTAGGTTCTTCAAAGTGGCCATTACAGTTTATACCCCGTATATGTAAACTTTCTAGCCGAGAAGGAGTCTTTCTGGTTTCTCTACATTCTGTGAATGTGCAGAATTCTTACTGTTTTAGTCAGGTAGCTGAGCAATGGCATTTCACTGTGGTTGTAATGACTTCCCACTGGTTGCTAATGACATTGAACACATGTTAAAACATTTTTTGCAAATATCTTTTTATGTCTATGTTTGTGTGTGCCATGAGTATGCAGGAACCCTCAGAGGCCAGAAGAGACCATCCGATGCCCTGGCGCTGCAGATGCAGGCAGTTGTGAGCTGCCTGACGGGGTGCTGGGAACCGAACTCCAGTCCCGTGCAAGAGCTGCACACACTCTGAACCGCTAAGCTATCTCTCCAGCTGTCTCTCAAGGCTCGGTTATTATTAACTTTATTTTACTCTTTGTTTTGTGAGACAGGGTCTCACTGTGTAGCTCTGGCTGTTGTGGAACTCACTATGTAGACCAGGCTGGCCCTGAACTACAGAAATTGGCCTGCCTCTGCCTCCCAAGCACTGAGATTAAAGGCGTGTGCCACCACAGTTGGCTCCTTTCCATGTTTTTAATATTTCAAAATTATTTTATTTTTCTTGGGTAGGGGAGTTTGTGGGTAATTTTGGGCACTTTGTAGCTATTTTTCCTAGAAGGTTGAATAGTATGAATGGACAGAGCTTGTAGGCTCAAAGATTTTTTTTTTTAAATTTTTGGACTGGAGGGCTGGAGAAGATAGATGGCTCAGTGGTTAAGGGCACTGGATGCTCTCGCAGAGGACCCGGGCTCAGTTCCCAGCACCGACATGACAGCTCACAGCCGTGTCCCAGGGGACCCAACACCCTCTTCTGGTTTGGCAGGCACGGTGCACAGATATACACACAAGTAGAACATGGGTAAACATAGAATTAAAAAATAAATAAGCCTTTAATTTTTAAAATTTGACATGATTTCACACTCAAAGTTATAATTTGGGTGTATAACACTTCCTTTTTTCCTCATTACTTCATTACTTTGACATTAAAAAAAATTAAAATTACATTTATTTATTTATTTATTTATTTATTTATGTCTATATATGTGCACATGCCACAGCAAAATACAGAGGTCAGGGGACAGTTCCTAGGAGTCAGCTCTCTGCTCCCACCATGCCAGTCCCAGGGACTGGGCTCAGGCCATCAGGACTGGCAGCGGCCGCCTCTACCTGCTCAGTCATCTCATTGGTCCTGAGTTACTTTTTAGAAAATATCCCTAAATTTGGGGTTATCTGTCTTCATGGCTACATTCTGGTTATTCATGTTTGGTGTTGTGTTCTTAGTGTATCATGTGAGGAGGACACGACATCACTGGATGCTTAGTATAGCGGAGGACAATTTTCTGGCTTGAGGGGGGTATCTTATAGTACTACTGTCTGGTTTCTATCTCTGTCAAACTTCTGACCGTCTTGTATTAGCAACCACTGATGACTGTGTGTGTGTATGAGTTCATGTGTGCATTTATTTGTTCATGTTCATGTGTGTGTGGATGTTTGTGTGGGGGCCAGAGGACCACCTTGTGTGTGTTTCTTCAGGAGTTGTGCACCTTGTTTTATGAGTCAGGGTTTCACTGGCGTAGAGCTCACCGGTTAGGCCAGGCTGGATTCTGTCTCACTAGTGCTGGGATTGCAGGCACGCTACCATGCCCAGCCTTTATGTGGGTCCTGGGGATCCAACTCAGATCTTCGTCTTGCATGGCGAGCACTTTCCCACTGAGCCACCCCACAGCCTGATAATTCTTGCTTGAGTCAGTCATGTTGTTCTTTCACAGATTCTTCTTTTTTCCGTTTCGGCACACTCCTTGCCCTCTGTCTCAGGCACATTTGAAGAACCAGCGGAGGTCAGAGTGGCGGGTCACAGTGATTCCCCAGATGTGAGGAGCAGGAGGCAGAGGTGCAGAGGTGACCGGTGACCCAGACAGGAGTAAGGAAGGACAAGAAGGAGAGCAAAAGTGGGCGGGAGGCTCAGACCCCTCCCTCAGACTGTCAGGAGCTGAGCTGGAGTGTGGCAGATGGGAAGGCTGGCAGAGGCAGGAGCATGGCCAGCTCCAGGCCAGCCTGGGCTGCATAGTAATCCCTTTCTTAGGAAAACAGCAAACAAAAGCCCACTGGAAAGAGTCTCCCTCCCTCCATCCCTCCCTCCTCCCTCCCCCTTCCTCCTTCCCTTCCCCCTCCCCCTTCCCTTCCTCCCTTTCCCCTCTCTCCTTCTCCCCCTCCTTTCTTCCCTCCCCATCCCTCCCTCCTTCCTCCTCCCTCCTTCCCTCCCTCCAAGGTTGGCCTCAAAGTCGTGGCAATCCTCCTGCCTCAGCCTCTTGGAGACTGATGTTGCTAGTGGAAGACAGGTGAGCTTTGGAGGGTGTATACGTCTGTTTCCAGAAATCCTTGGTGTGGTTCCCACATTCCTGCCTATTAACTTTAGCTGCCCAGCCCCCTGTCCCTTGTGTTAAAACATTTTGAAGTAAAAAAATCATGTAAGAAGTGAGTAGGTAGCCAGGTGATGGTGGCTCACGCCTTTAATCCCAGCACTTGGGAGTCAGAGGCAGGTGGATCTCTGTGAGTTCAAGGCCAGCCTGGGCTACAGAGTGATTTCCAGGAAAGGCGCAAAGCTACACAGAGAAACCCTGTTTCGAAAAAAACCAAACCAAACCAAACAAAACAAACAACAAACAAACAAAAAGAAGTGAGTGTGTGGCTAGTGTGTGGTGGGTGGGCACAGTGCATATGTGTCCATGTGGTGCATGTGTAGGTGTGGGTGTGCTAAGCCATTCTTGTGTGGTGTATGTGGTTGCTGTGTGTGTGGTGCTTGTGTGTGGGGGACATATTGCAATGGTATGGGTGTGGGGTATAGTACATGTGTTTGTGATGCATGTGAGGGTCATGACACATGAGATGCCTGCGTTTAGTATGTGTGCGTTGGTACATGGGACTGTGGCTGCATTCCTGCTGAGCTGCACAGGCCTGGCTCCGGAGAGGAGCACCTAGCCCTGATCCATCCTTTGTTTAGCCCACACCTTTTTTTTCTCTTATAGCCCAGTGTGAATCTTTTCTCGGGTCTCCCAAGGATCCAAGGCCTATGCAAAACCTGGTTCAGGAAACCCGGAAAACCGTGGTACCTGACAAATCAGGAATTTGCACTTGGCATTGTGTTTTTGGGAGCTCCTTTCAGGTTGTTTCGAGCATATGGAAATTAACTGGCTAAACTGTAATAGGGAGAAAAAAAAACTGCCCTAGGCGAAGGGAAAGGGCTTAGGTCCTTCGAGGCTGGACGCCCCTGCAGCCATGAAAGGCTAGATTCATTCTTAAGATGCCTCTGAGTCTTCTTTCCACGGATCCGCATGAAACCCACATACCCGTGCCTCGACAAACAGCGACATGTGATGCCTGTGTTTAGTGTATGTGATGTACGTGTGTGGTACATGTGGAGCCTGTGTGCAGTATATGTGGATGTGGTACGTGTAGGTATGGTACATGATGCCCTTCTGTGGGATGTGTGGTGCATGTATGTGTGGTATAAGTGTGGTATGTGTATGTACGGCAGGTATGTGGTATTTGTGGGGTATGTGTTTTGAGGGTGTAGAAATGAAAGTCTTCCCTGAGATAGTTTGAACTCAGTGAATCCTTAATTAAGAATCATTTCCTAGAAGAGAAAGTAGGAAGTAGTCTTGAACGCATTGGCACCAGAGATCACTTCCTAAATATAACACCAACAGCACAGACCCTGAGCACAACAATTAATAAATGGGACCTCTTGAAACTGAGAAGCTTTTGCAGGGCAAAAGACACAGTCAATAAGACAAAAAGACAACCTACATAATGGGGAAAGATCTTCACCAACCCCACATCTGACAGATTGATCTCCACAGTATATAAAGAACTCAAGAAACTAGACATCAAAATACTAAACAATCCAATTAAAAAATGGGCTAAAGAGTTAAACAGAGAATTCACAAAACAAGAATCACAAATGACTGAAAGACATTTAAAGAAATGCTCAACATCCTTAATCATCAGAGAAATGCAAATCAAAACGACTCTGAGATACCACCTTACACCTGTCAGAATGGCTATGATCAAAAACACCAATGACAGTCAATGTTGGAGAGGATGTGGAGCAAAGGGAACACTCCTCCACTCTTGGTGGGAATGCAACATTTCTTGAGTTCTTTATATACTGTGGAGATCAATCCTTGTACAACCACTGTGGAAATCAGTATGGCGGTTTCTCAGAAAATTGGGAATCGATCTACCTCAAGACCCAGCCATACCACTCTTGGGCATATACCCAAGGAATGCTGATTCATACCACAAAGATACATGCTCAGCTAAGTTCATAGCAGCACTATTTGTAATAGTGTAATTTGTAACAAACATATTTTGCTAAAGTAAAAAGGGGGAACTAGGGGCTCATCATTCCTCTCCACATTCTATTCTTTCCCTTGTTTTATATATTTAAAATCTTTTATCGGTGGATTCTGCTGGAGTATCTGCTGCAGACAAGCACTGGAGAGCTCCTGTTGCAAATCACCCTCTGGAGCAATGGAAGGATCTTTCTACTGGCACTTGGAGGGGACCCGATCCGGTGTTGGTGTGGGCCCGGGATTCTGTTTGTGTCTTTCTGCAGGACAATGAGGTTCCTCTTTGGGTTCTTGAGTGCTGTGTGCGCCATGTGGCTGCTGCTGAATCCCGACATGGCAGAGACCTATTGGGCCTTCATGAAGAACTCTCCCCTTCTGATGCCAATGGGGATTGAGAGCCCAATATGGCCAGCCTTGGCAAGCATTAACATAAGCCTAGGAACTGTAGCCATGTGGTTGGATTCTTCAGAAGGTAATGTCTGGTAACTTTTTTCAAAAATGTTGAGAACATGTCACCCAGACACCTTGGAGATTAAGGATAACCCTGAAGGTCACTGACCTCCATTTGTTAACAGTAGCATGCCAGCTAAGCCTTTTCATTTTCACAATCCTCTTCAA
>CABHPP010147123.1:0-30322 GCA_902168425.1 Peromyscus attwateri
CAGACAAAGCAGGTATTGAGAAAGCACCATTGAAGAGAAAAGGCCTTCTCTTCACAGGGATATCAGAAAAGGTGCCGAGGGCAAGTCCTCACCCATCAATAGTTCAAATTCATTGGAAAGGAGTGAGTCTAGACCGAGAACGTCACTGGCGTGGTTCCCTGATTTTAAAAACTACCCAGGGTATTTACTACCCAAGGCTAGTCCTAAAAGCAAGGCAGTCTACCTCTCTAACTTGTAGTAGAACTTAGCAGTTTTATCCATGTAGTACTGGTTTTACAGGCATGGAAAATGCCAGAGTGAGGGGCTCACGGAGGCTTGTGTAAAGGCTCCAGCAGGTCACTAAGGACAGGCAATGTATGACAGGCCCTTAGAGAGGGGTCTCTGCATGAAACTGAAGATGAAACCTAAGGTACAATGGAAACCCCAGGATTTTGGAGTTGTGGGACCATAGTAATGTCTGCCAAAGAATGATGTGGGAATGGAGTGAAGCCAGAGTGAGCTTGTGAGAGAGAGAGAGAGAGAGACTGTGTATGGTGCAAGCAGCAGAGCTGGAGGGGTGGGATTTTCCAGGCTCTTTAGATCCCAGATCCATTCTTTCTTTGTCATGTCCCCATTGTTTTATTTTGGAATGGGGATGTTTACTCTGTGCCATTGTATGTTGGAAATATATAACTTGTTTTTTGATGTCATAGGAGCCCATGGATAAGAGAGTACCTGTCCCATAAGAGACTCTATACTTACGTGTTCGACCAGTGCTGAGACTGAATACATTTTGAATTATGAGATGGCAATGAGCCTATGCAGACAAAAGATGTGGCTTTAAAGCGATAGGTTTGGATGTCTAACCAACAAGGGATGGGCTTGTGATGTTAATACTGACTGTCAACTTGACAGGATCTGGAATCACTTAGGAGACAAACCTGTGGGAGGGGGTTTCTAGACTGTGTTAGTTGGGGTGAGAAGACCCATCCTGACTGTGTGTAGCACCATGCCATGGGAACTGGAGTCCTGGGCTGAATTAAAAAGAGAAAGCAAGGTACACAAGGTACACAAAAGAACACAATTCATTGCTGTCTGCTTCCTGATTAGTGGTACAATGACCAGCTGCCCCAGGCTCCTGTTTCCATGACTTTCGCACCATGGTGGATGGTTCCCTCCAACTATGGGCTCAAATAAACACTTCCTTTCTGAAGCAATTTCTGTCAGGTATTTTGACACAGCAGTGATAAAGGTAATTCAGAATGGAACTCAGGACTTCATTCTTGTTAGGCAAGTCCTCTACCATTGAGCTATAACCCAGAACCCCTTATTTAGTGTAGTTACCATCCATTCTATACACCTTACAATAGCTACTTCTGCACAGACAACCAGGACTTGAATTGGGGCCTAAAACATAGGCTCAGCTGCCTTAGCCTCCCTCTAATTACTCACAAGAGTCTTAACTTTGATTTTGCAATGCCAGAAGTAATTCTGGTGGGTGGTACAGAGAGCTGGCTACCCCCAAAAGATTTACACTTCCCTTCTATAGTAAGGATTTTTCATATTTATTTTTTATTTTTGTTGAGAACCAACTGCTCAGTTATGGGTCACATTTCCTGGTATTCTTATGGGAATGATAAGTCACATATGTACCTGGTTCTGTGGCAATAAGAAATGAGCAGAATTGATGGATGTCACTTACAGGCTGAGTATTTGGTGTGCCCCCCTGACAGTGTCTTCCTCTTTCAACCTTGAGACTTTTGTTTAAGGTGGTAGCATTACCAGGTGGCTGAAACTGGCTCTTTGAACGTCAAAAGGGAGCCTTTAAAGCTTCTGTAACCTTGCAGACCACATTAAATTTAGTAGTTAGCATTTATCTTTTATTATGTTAAGTTTTCAGGATTTTGGACTCGATATTACAGGATGAAATGAGCAATAAATGAACTGAATGGCATGACAAATAAATACGGAGTCATAATTGCATTCCCATGTTATCTCCTGTATCCCAGTGTTAAGGAGCTCCAGTCAGCACCTTTTTGACCCATGTCTGAGTCTTTGAAAGTTTATTAGGCTCCTCTCTTTATTGCCTTATGCATTAGGTCTTCACTCTCATTCAAATAGCAGAGCTTTGAATCTCTGCCAGGAAGCCAGAAGTTGACATATGCTTCCTAGTAGTTTCTCCACTCCAAATGACTTTTAGTACTTCCCTGCTATTTGTGAGGAAATGTTTCAAGACTCAGTGGATGCCTGAAACTTTCGCTAGTACCAAACTTTATTTACATTGTGGTTTACACACACACATACACAAACACACACACACACACACACACACACATACACACACAAGCACACACATACAAACATACGCACATGCACACACAGTCTTAGTTATTGTTCTATTGCTGTGAAAAGACACTATGACCAAGGCAACTCATAAAACAACACATTTAATTGGAAGCTTACTTACAGTTTCAGAGGGTGAGTCCATAACCATCATGGCCGGGAGCATGGCAGCCAGCAGCAGGCAGGCATGGTGCTGGAGCAGTAGCGGAGAGATTACATCCTGATCCATGGGCAGGGGAGAGTGAGGGAAAGAGAGACAGAGAGATACAGAGACACACAAAGAGAGGTAGAGAGAGACAGAGACACACAGAGAGAGACAGAGACAGACACACACAGAGAAAGAGATAGAGAGAGACGGGGAGAGAGAGAGAGAGAGAGAGAGAGAGAGAGAGAGAGAGAGAGAGAGAGAGAGAAGAGGAGAGGAGAGGAGAGAGGAGAGGAGAGGAGAAATAGAATAGTGGAATAGCATGGGCTTTTAAACCCCAAAACCACTCCAGGAACACCTCCTTCAAGAGAGCCACAGTTCCTAATCCTTACCAAACAGTTCTACCAACTGGGGACCAAGTTTTCAAACATATGAGTCTGTGGGAGCTATTCTCATTCAAACCTCCACAACCACAGCACGCATACGTATGCTCATGCAAGCACGCATGCACGCACACACATGTATGTACACACATTGATGATAAAGTTTACTTATGGCTAAGGCATAAGAGATTAAGTACATTAAATAGTAGCACAACAGAATAAATATAACAATATACACTATCGACACTTTTGCACTTTGGGGCCATTATTGCATACAATGAGAATTTCTTGAGTACAAGAACTACAATACTCAACAGCCACTTTGATAAGCAAAGGCTACAGCTACCTACTGAGTGGGTAGAGTATACTATGTGGATATGTATTGGACAAAGGGATTATTCACATCCCAGGTGGGAGAGAGTGGGCTGATTTAAGATTTAATAATATGATCAGAATGGCATGATTATTTCTAGAATTTTCCATTTAATATCTTCAGGCCATGGATGGTGGCAGGCAAATGAAACCATGGAGAGCAAAACCATGGGTAAGGGGAGGGGGACACTACACACTAAAATCATCTACCAACCATGGCTAAAGCGTTTTGTGTCTTTAATGTGTCACACCAAGAATGGTACTCTACAAGCTCTCTAAAATGCCTTTTCATTATGGTTTTAAGACAATTCTTTCTGAAAATATATATCATGCTTGATCATGCTTGAGTTACTCTTCAAACTCCTTTCTCAGGGGGTAGCTTTCTGAGAACTGTACCCCACAGCAACCCACTCCAAAACAGTCTAATAAAACACCAGACTTTGTTAGGGTACCCAGTAGCATCCAATATAGGTACATCTTCTTCTGCCATGTGCCTCGGGTCTCTATGTTCCATAGACTTGAGTGCCTACTTGGATCTTCCATGTAATTTCTACCATATCTATCAGGGAACATGGAAGGCCTCATCTCTCCAGTAATAAGCCCATCACCTCTAAGAACTAACTGTCTCTGTCTGATTTCCTGAGAAGTATCTTAGACTTGAGCCAACCTTAAAAAAATGCACAGTTCCCTGGCAAAGCACTCATTCCTCATTATGACCATCTTCCAGGGGCTTTTGCATCAAGACCCTGTTGTCTCCACCACATCCCTTTGCTGCTGGAAATCGTCATTACTGCTTCTGCTGCATCTCCTTTGTCTTCTCCTCCAGATGACTCTTCTGCTGATTCAAGATACACAGAGGCTCACCTGTACTCACTAAGGGTGCTGTGCTTTGTTTTGGGCACAGCTACCCCGTGTGATGGTTGGACAGCAGTCCCGGGCTGATCTTATTTCCTGACCTCTCCCCTCCAGTGTAACCCTTTCAAATCAGAAGAGTTACCCAGTATAGTCCTTTACCTGGGGCAGGGGGGCATATCTTACTGTCACATGATCACTTATACACACAGAACCTGTAACAGTGTGGAGAATAGGGTGTTTTTCTAGCTCAGGTCACCTCCAGTGTTCTGGAGAGTCATTTCTCTGTCTTTTCCCTCTCCACTGAATAGTCTGGGCAGGCCTTTATTTCCCTTTCAGGACTACCCACAAAGCTGCTCTCCATGTCTCCAGGAGTCTCTCCTCTGAGCCTCTCTCTTGTCTCCTCCCCCCTCCTGTCTTCTCCTTCCCTCTTTCTTCCTGTCCTCTCTTTCCTACCAAGGCTCTTTGCCCACTTCAGATGTCTCCATGAGACTGCAGAGCTGTTTCTTCTTGGTTTAAGGTATGAGGTATGAATTCAACTATTCAGTCTTGTTTGCTGGCCCTGGATGGAGCAAGAAAGAGCTTTAGACTCTTGAAGGCGGAAAGGGAGATAGAAGAAAAATGTCCTCACTGGTCAAGCACTTTCCAAGACAATCAGACCCTCCACACTGGCTGGAGTGACTGCTTCTTAGCATTTCTTTGTGTATAATGCTGCAAAAAGAATCTCTTATTGATTGGTTTCTTTTTTTATTACATGAACAAAATGTCCTCTTCTGTTATCCCACTCTGGTATGTTCCAGCTCCAAAAGGGGTTTAGGGAGAAAATAAGCTGTCAGGCACATTAGGCACCTCTGTGCACGGTGTATTGATATGGATTTCTCTTCAACTTCTCCAGACTATTCCATTGTCGTCGTTCACTCCATTCATTCTTTTAGTTATTCATTTATCAAAATCTGTGCCAGACCCTAAGCAAGATATTGTCCCCACTCCCCGGTTGCTTCCTGCCTGTGGCACAGGCACACAATGGAATCAGCCAAGTATATTCTACTGTCAGTTAGGTTATAAAAAAATAGCCAGGAGAAGTGAGGGAAGACAGAATGGGATCACTTTATACCTAGCTAGAGAGGACTTCAGGGGTGAAGGGAGACCGAGGCCTGGAGCACGAGAGAATCATGCTGCTGGCCAACAACTCTGTAATTTAGTGCTGCTGGAACAGAAAGTACAAGGCAGGGTGTGGCAAGAGATGAGGCAGAGAAGCAGGTTCAAGGGAACCTTGAGCCTAAACTAAGGCAGCTGGACTCACAGCTGACTCCTTTAATGCAGGGTAATGGTCAATATTCGACAAATGGATGGGTATATGTCACTGGTAAGATGAAGTACTGACCAATCAGAAGAGAGGCTGGCAGAAGGCTTCAACGAAGTTCAGACCTCACGTGACCAACAATATAGTGGTGGAGGACAAGACCAGGTAAGAGCAGAGGTTATATTCCCCAGGACTTTAGTGGGAAATGAGAATGGAAATTGGACTGGGATTGATTTAATGACAAGGAGAGAACTGGCCATTTCTTGTCACCATCACAGGGTAAAGCAGCCCCTAAAGAGATTTATATTGGGTTTGGTGTTTTGGGATGCTTACTTGTGGGAATGGGGAAGCACCAGAATGAAAGGCAGAATTGTAATAGACTTGCCTTGAGGAGCTAGCTTGAGGTGAACTAGCACTGTAGGATTTCCCCAATCTGTCCTCAACCTCCCCATCTTGGTAGACCACTTAATTAAGTAATCAGAGTGCCCCCTGGTGGCCTACTGTGGCTCCAGGACTGAGGAAACAAACTACTTGGGTTGGTGTGTCTGTGGTTAGGTAATAATCTGGGCTAGAGAGTTGGCAAATGATACCCCTCTGAATTCTGACCCACTGAAGTTGTCTTCGTAATGGGGCCAGGAGCTATGGGTCAGTGGTAGGGGCTGAAGATTATCATGATGGACAACATGTGCTGTGGAATGGGCTGCTTGGAGACAATAAGCTATGAGATGTGGTAGGTCAGGTCTTCCCACAAGTCATGGAGTACCTGTGGCTCCCTCCAGTGTCTTGTTTAGCCTCTATCTGGCTTCCTGTTTGGGCTTAGTGAGTAATACAAAGGGGCATTTGCACCTTGTTGAATCTCCTTCCCAGATGGGGCCACTGAATAAATATCTACTTAGAATTGCAGATGCCTGAGATGGGGTTGAGAACACCAACTCGGAAGGTTGGATGCCAGAATTCAAAGGCCACCTGTACCATCCCCTTAGCTGTGCAAATCTGAGTGAGATATTTAACCACTCTGTATACCAGATTTTGTATCTTCAAAATAGGGGTGTTTACCTGGGATGGAGTTGTGAGGGCTGACTGAAATTGTGGGTCCAAGATTAAGATAGTGACTGGCACATAGTTAGCACTCAAGAAATAGTAGCTATAGACCTGGAGAGATGGTTCCACGGTTAGGAGCACTTATCAAGAGGTTCAAGAGGACCTAGGTTTTAATCCCAGCACCAACATGACAGCTTACAACCATTTATAACCACAGTTACAGGGGATCAGATGTCCAGAAATAAAGCCAGGCAATATATCCATACACACAAAAAAGAAAAGTTTAAAAAATTATATAAAAAAGAAATAGTAGCTGTTATTGTTACAAATGGGACTCCTGGAGAACAGAAGGGAAAATTGTACAGATTGTCTGTTGAAAGTGTGGGATAATGAGGAGAAGGGATCAGAGTTCTTCGTGTGGTACCTGTTTCCATGGTGACTTGGGGATTGGGGATATCTGCAGTGGTCCCTGTGGTTTTCCAGGCACAGACTTCTCTCCTTTCCTTCGCCTCTGACATAAGTATATAATTGGATGTTCTGGCAAGCTAAAGTAAGCATAGCCCAGGAGTCCACACAGCAGGTGTGTTGACAATGGTGGGGTCTTCAGGTCTGTGGAAATGCTGGGATGATGCCCAAGTCTTTCAGTCTTTGTCCCTCAGACTGTGGTGAGTGGTCTAAGAACTTTGCCAGTACCCATGGAGCCTGGGACCTGGCCTGTCTCTAACCCCAAGGGAGCCACTAGAGAGCTCAAAATTCCCAGGCTGCCAAGCTCATCAGCTTTGGCTTCCTCTTGAAGTTGGCATGTGATAGCAGGATCCCTGGGGAATGCAGGCCTGCCTCTCAGAAGCTGGCAACTGTTCTGGGATATAGTGTTTGCTGCTCAAGTCCACAAATATCCAAAGCCTTTGCAAAGTGGCCTTTTCAATCTGAACCTTCTCTCTGAGGAGCAATTGTGATAGTAACCCTAATGGCGGCGGTGCATTTCTCAAACATCTCCTGCGGCAGCAAAGCAGTCTCACGCAGTGTAAGCTTTGGATCCAGCAGATCTGAGCTCAAACCCAGACACTCCCAATATATTTCCACATCTTTATTGGGATACAACTCATGCACCTTACCTGTTGAAAGCATAGAATTCAGCAATTTTAACATCTACCACTACCACAATCAATTTCAGAACATGTTCATCACCATAAAAGGAAACATTCATTAGCACTCACCCCATCCCCACCTCCAAGCTGTTAAAGAAAACCAGAGCCAGCCAGTAAAGCGATAAAGGCAGATTTTAGTCAGGAACTACTGCGATAGGGAGACAAGATCTCACAGTAGAGCCTGGCTTAATTCCTAACACAGCATGGACAAGAATGGCGTATAGCCCACAGCAGGCTTGACAGCCTGGGGTCTGTGGGTGGAAAATTACTCGGAGGAGATGCCAATGGGAGGGTCATTGTGGACAAATGTTTTTAAATGTTCAGCAAATGATTATGCTTACTAGTGTTTTGTTCAAGAGTTTTGCAACCACAATCATGAGAGACACTGGTCTGCAGTTTCTTTTCCTTGTGACGCATTTTCCTAGATTTGCTACGAGAGCATTATTGTCCTCAAAGAGGAGATGGGTAGTGTCCCCCACTCTTTTATTTTTGGAAGCTTGCAAAGATTGGTTATTTCTTCTTTAAACATATGGTAGAATTCACCAATGAAACCATCTAGGATAAGACCTTCTTCCTTTATTTTTTAATCTCAATATCTGTTTAATGCTTAATGATTCCATGAGTCATGTAATAAACCTTATGATCCAGTTGAACTTAGAGTTTTCTTTTCTACTTAATTATTCCATAAAATATAATTAATCATGGAGTTCATTTTGTATTGGGCAACTACTCCTGGGCATGAGACCTACTCTGGAGTATGGTTGATATATACAGTGACACTACACTGGAAAAAAAATGGATTTTCACTTTCCCAGTAGGTAAAAATTGCAAATTGCTTCTTGATTAGGTCTGGGACTTTGTGTCCATTTCTTCTTTTCAGTGCTGAGATTTTTGTCTGGTTTGAACCTGTGCAGGTCTTGTGTGCACTGTCCCAATCTCTGTGAGTTCATATGTGTATCAGTCCTGTTGAGTCTGGTAGATGCTACTTCCTTAGAGTCATCCCATCCCCTCTGGCTCTTGAAAATCTTTCCTTATACTCTTCTTCATAGAACCCTGAGCCTTGAGGAGAGGGCTCAATGAAGACATCCCACTTAGAATTGAGTGGTCCTAGTCTCTCATTCCCAGCACACCATCCAGTTGTGGGTCTCTGTGCTAATTCCCATCTACTGCAAGAAGGGAGGCTTGAGTGAGGCACTGGTTTATGGGTATAGCAATATGTCATTTTATTTCTATATTTCTTTAGCAGAATAATAGTATTAGGTTATCCCCTCAGCCCATGATGTATCTAATCTCCGATTTGTGGATAGTTTTAACAATGTTCGGTATGGACGCCATCTCATAGAGTGGGCCTTAAAATCCAATCAAAAAGTAGTTAGTTACTCCCAGAGCATTTTCACCAATATTGAATCAGTATTTCTTGCAGGCATGCTGCTGTTGTAGGCCACAGGGTTTGTAACTGGGTGATACTGATGATTACCTTTCTTTTCTGATAGCGTGCAGAGTACCTTCCAGCACTATGATTGTTACTTAGTATGGGTGAAGCTTCTCATTGGGCACCAGCTCCATTTCTCTATGTGTGATGATATAAATAAGTAGTGTCTTCAGCAGTAGGGCCTTACCATCAGGTTGTGGAGATCAATAAATAGCATTGACAACAGCCTTTGATGTTTGTGGAGGGTTGTCTGTGGGACTCTTTGGCTAACAACTCAACAAGCTGTAACCCATTCCTGGTACTGGAGGTTTACTTGATAGAGTGAAATATCTAGTTGGATCATTGTCTCATTCATTATATCATGATTTCATTTAAATTCCTTTCATTCATGTTGTCTTAGTTAGGGTTTCTATTGCCATGAAGAGACACCATGACCACGGCAACTCTTATAAACAAAAAACATTTAATTGGGCCTGGCTTACAGTTTCAGAGGTTTAGTCCATTATCCTCATGGTGAGAAACATAGCAGTGTGCAGGCAGACATGGTACTGGAGAGGCAGCTTAGAGTTTTACATCTTGATCCACAGGCCTCAGAAGGAGACTGTGTACCATCATGGGCATAGCCTGAGCTTTTGAGACCTCAAAGTCTGCCCCTACAGTGACATACTTCCTTCAACAAGGTCACACCTACTCTAACAAGGCCACACCTTCTAATAGTGCTTTCAAACACATGAGTCCATGGGGGCCATTCCAATTCAAACCACTACACATGTATATATTTTAGGAAGCTTCTAGAATAATAGGTTTCCATATTGTTTTTCAAAAGGCTTTTAGAGTTGGTTGTCCCTCTCCATATTGCTATATTACCCTGTCCCCCCATTCCTCCCCATTTATCTTCCTATTCTAGTTTACCCTTTATCTTCTATAGCACTGATTCTATTTCCCCTTGCTTGGGAGATCTCCTCCTCCCCCAAATCCCATACTAGGTACCTAACATCTATGGTTATTTGGTTTGTAGCACACATACTGAAAGCTTAAAAGATAACATCCACATATAAGAGAAATCATACAATATTTGCCATTTTGGTTCTGCGTTACCTCACTCAGGATGGCTTTTTTTTCTACCTCCATCCATTTACCTGTAAATTTCATGACTTCAATTTTCCTAATAGCTGAATAGTATTCCATTTTGTAAATGTATCACATTTTCATTATCCATTCATAAGATGATGGACATCTAAGCTGTTTCCAATTCCTGGCTATTATGCATAGAGCAGTGATGAAAGTAAATGAATCTATAGTAAGATGCAGAGTCCTTTGCAAACATGAACAAGAGTGGTATATAAGGATTTTGAGGTACATTGATTCTCAGCTTCCTGAGGAACCTCCAGACTGATTTCCATAGTGGTTCTACCAGTTTGTACTCCCATCAGCAATGAATAAGTGTTCCACTTTCCCTGCATCCTTACCAGCATGTGCTACCATTTGTTTTATTGATCTTGGCCATTCTCACCAGGGTAATATGAAATTTCAAAGTAGTTCCAGTTTGCACTTTCATAATGGCTAAACATATTGAACATTTAAAAGTGTTTCTCAGCAGTTTTTGTTTCTTTTGAGAACTTTTTGTTTAGTTCCATACCCCATTTTCAACTGGGTTGTTTTCTTGATATTCATTTTTTTTTTTTTAGTGAATGTATTCTAGATACTAATCCTCTATCAGACATATAATTGGTAAAGATATTTCCCATTCTGTAGGCTTCTCCTTTGCTCAAATGATTGTATCCTTTGCTGTACAGAAGTGTTTTTGCTTGATGGGATCCCATTTATTAATTATTTGTCCTAGTGCCTGAGCTATTGGTGTCCTGTTCAGAAAGTCCTTCCCTGCATCAATGGGTTCAAGCTTATTTCCTACTTTCGGATTCAGTGTATTTGGTCTTATTTTGAGGTCCTTGATCCATCTGGAGTTGAGTTTTGTACAGGGTGATAGATATGGACCCATTTTTATTCTTTTACATGCTGGCATCCAGTTTGAACAGCACTATTTGTTGAAGATGCTGTCTTTTTCCAATGTGTATGTTTGGCTTCTTTGTAAAAAAAAATTAGGTACCTATAAGGTATGTGGATGATTTATGTCTGGGTCTTCTGTTCAATTCCATTGATCAATATGTCTATTTTTGTGCCAATATCATGCTATTTTTATTACTATATCTTTGTAGTAGAAATTGAAATATGGGGTGATCACAACTTTGGCAGTTTTTTATTATTCAGGATTGTTTTAGTTATTCTAGTTTTTTAAAGGAAATTGAATATTGTTTTTTTTCAAATTTTGTGAGGAATTGTGTTGGAATTCTGATGAAGATTGTATTGAATTTGTAGATTGCTTTTGTAGGATGGCTATTTTCACAATATTAGCCCTACTGATCCATGAGTATGGGAGATCTTTCCATTTCCTGGTATCTTCTTCAAGTTCTTTCTTCACTTTTATTATACAAATCGTTCACTTGGCATGATTAGACTTATCACAAGATATGGTGGTTTTTATTTATTTTATTTTTATTTTTAGGCTATTGTGAAAGGTATTGTTTCCCTGATTTCTTTCTCAGTATGTTTGCCATTTGTATATAGGAAGGCTACTGATTTTTGTGTGTTAATTTTGTATGTGGTCACTTGGCGGAACTGTTTATCAGCTGTAGGAGTTTCCTGGTAGAGTCTCTAGGGTCTTTTATGTATAAAATCATATCATCTGAAAATAAGAGTACTTTGACTTCTTCCCTTCCTATTTGTATCCTCTTGGTCTACTTATGTTGTCTTACTGCTCTAGCTAAGACTTCAAGTACTATATTGAATAAATATGGAGAGAGTGGAAAACCTTGTCTTGTTCCTGATGTTAGTGGGAATGCTTTGAGTTTCTCTCCAGTTAGGTCAATGTTGGCTGTCGGTTTGCTGTAATTGCCTTCATTATGTTGAGGCATGTTCCTTGTATCTCTAGTCTCTCCAGGACCTTTATCATGAAGGGAAGCTGGATTTTGTCAAAGCCTTTTCTGAGTCTAATGGGATGATCATGTGGTTTTTGTCATTCAGTCTGTTTATGTGGTGGATTACGCTTATTGATTTACATATGTTGAATCATCCCTGCATCTGTGGAATGAACGTAACTTGATCGTGGTGGGTAATCTTTTTGATGTGTTCTTGGATTCAGTTTGCAAGTATTTCATTGAGAACTTTTGCATCTTCTTTCATTTATTTTGGCATGGGGTAATAGCAGCTTTATAAAAACAATTAGAAAATACTCCTTCAGTTTTTGTTTTGTGGAATAATTTGATGAGCATTGCTGTTAGTTCTTCTTTGAAGGTCTGATAGAATTCTGCACTGAATTCATCTGGCCCTGGGCTTTTTATGGTTGGAAGATTTTTAATTACTTCTTCTATTTCACACTGTGCATTGGGTCTCTTTAAATTGTTGATTTACCTTGATTTAACTTTTGTAGGTCATATATGTCAAGAAATTTATTAATTTCTTTTAGGTTTTCCAGTTTGGTGAAGTACAGATTTTTTTAAGTAAGTCATTATGATTCTCTGGATTTCCTTGGTGTCTGTTGTGATGCTCCTCTTTTTCATCTCTAGTTTTATTAATTTGGATCTTCTCTGTGTGTCTTTTGGTTAATTTGGCTAAGGTTTTGTCAGTCTTAATGGTTTTCTCAAAGAACTAACTCTTCATTTCATTTTTTTTTTATTTCATTGATTTTGGTCCTGCATATGATTATTTCTTCCTACCGACTCCTTTTTGGTATTGATTCTTCTTTTTTCTTGAGCTTCAGGTGTGCTGTTAATTTACTAATATGAGATATCTCCAGTTATTTTTATATAGGCACTTATTGCTATGAACTGCCTTCATTCTCCCCTATAGGATTAGGTATATTCTGTTTCCATTTTCATTCAATTTTAGTAAGTTTTAAATGTCCTTGATTTCTGCCCTGACCAAATTTTCATTCAATAGTGAGTTGACCAGCTTCTATAAGTTTGTATACTTTCTGCTGTTTCTCTTGTTGATGTCCAGCTTTATTCCATGATGGTCAGACAGGTTGTAGGATGTTATTTCAATGTTGTTATATCTGTTGAGACTTGTTTTGTGTCCTAATATGTGGTAAGTTTTGGAGAAAGTTTCATGAACTGTTGTGAAGAAAGCATATCCTTTAGTGTTTCAGCAGAATGTTCTATAGATGTCTTTTAAGTCTATTTGATTTTTCACACTATTTAACTCCTAAATTTCTCTGTTTAGTTTTTTCTTTTGGTTGGGGGAGATGACCTTTTCATTGGCAAGAGTGGGGTATGAGTCAACCACTATCACTGCGTGTGCTGGCTAATTTTTATGTCAATTTGACACAATCTAGTCATCTATGAGGACAGAAACTCAATTGAGTAAGTGTTTCCATAAGGTCCAGCTATAGACAGGCAAGCTTGTATGACATTTTCTTAATTAGTGATTGATGGAGGAGTGCTCAGCCTACTGTGGTTAGGGACACCTCTCGGCTGGTGGTCCTGGGTTCTAAAAGAAAACAGGCTGAGCAAGCCACAAGGAGCAAGCCAGCACCCCTCTATGGCCTCTGCATCAGCTCTTGCTTTCAGCTTTTTTCCACATTTGATTTCCTGCCCTGGCTGCCTTTGTTGATAAACTATAGTGTGGAAGTATAAGCAAAATAAACCCTTTCCTCCCCAAGTTGCTTTTGGTCATGGTGTTTCATCACAGAAATAGAAACCCTAAGATACACTGTGTTAGGATCAATATGTGATTTTGCTATAGTAGCCTTTTGTTTAATTTGATGAATATGGGTGCCCTTGTGTTTGGTGCATAAATATTTAGAATAATATCCACTTGATGACTTTTTTCCTTTGATGAGTATGCAGCATCCTTCCCTATATTTGCTGATTAATTTTGGTTTGAAGCCTATTTAGTCAGATATTTAAAAAAAACTGTACCTGCTTGCTTCTTGGTTTCATTTCCTTGTAATACCCTTTTCCATCCCTTTACCTTAATGTGATATCTGTCCTTGATGATGAGGTGTATTTCTTAGATGCAGCAGAAAGATGGACTACTGTTTTCTAATCCAATCTGTTAGTCTGTGTTTTTTTATTTGGGAGTTGAGACTATCAATACAGAGAGTTATTAGTGAGCAGTGCTTATTGATTCCTGTTAGTTTGTTGTTGTGGTGGTGTGGATTTTTTTCTACTCTTTTGATTTACTCTTCTAGTATTATTTATTACTTGTGTCCTCTTGGGTATAGTTAACCTCTTCAGATTGAAGTTTTCTTATAGTGCTTTCTCTAAGCTACATTGGTGGACAGAATTGCTTAACTTTGTTTTTAACTTGGAACTTTTTTTTCTGTTGATTGTGATATATGATTTTGGTGGGTATAGCAGTCTGGGCTGCCATCTGTGGTCTCTCAGAGCTTGTCAAACATCTGTTCAGGCTCACCCAGTATTCAGAGTCTCCATTAATAAGTAAGTCAGGTATCAATTTGATGAGCCTGCCTTTATATGTGACTTGTTCTTCCCCTTGTCATTTGTTGTCACAGGCCACAAGAAATTCATAGCAAGAAACAGCTGAATATTAAAAAGCTGAATAACACCAATTATTCCTTGATAAATGGCTTCCTTTTGAAGGACTACTTGGTCAATCAAGGTATAGCTTATTATATACAGCTAGACTCCTCTATTTCACCACTGTTATATTGCTAATATGTCTAAAGATTTTGTCTTTTAAGAAGGTTCTTATAAACTTCAGGAGATCAAAATTCACAAACGTTCACAAGCCAAGAAGTACCAGGAGGAATGTAATCTGACTACAGTTTATGTCTCCCACTTGCAAATTTTCCTTTCTCTGGGGGGGGGGGGGAGAGTTCCCTCTCCCTGGCATGATATCCCCTTCTCTCATCTGCTAAAACCATGCATTTAATATTCTATAGGTACACCTAAGAGAAAAAGTTTCCCCTTTAAAACTCCTCATCTTTAAAACTCCTCAACTACATGTTCTACCATTAATACATATATTTGTTCCCAGTAGAAATTCTAATCATTTAAAGAGTTACAGGTTGTCATCCTCTGGACCATGGACATGCTGTCTAGCTGCAGGTCTGCACCCCATCCTGCAGCCCATACAGATGTGCTGTCCAACTCAACCTTGCACCCTGCCAGTCAGCCCATGAGACAAGAAATCCTACTATACATGTCTTACAAAGCCTGAAACAACCTGCTCTTCCTGGGTTTCCACTGCATTCCAGCCTTCAAGACCCTCATCTTTGCCCCCATCTCAGCAGGAAGTAACCATGAATGATTTCTACAGCCCCTTTGCTTCTTACCCTTCTTTCTGAACAGAACTCTCCAGCTCAGGGGCTGGACTGCCCTTAAAAATGTTCTATTATTAATTGTATAAATTCTGCCCTTGATCCTGAAATGTATATACTATCAGATATTCCCCTCATGTACTTCTCAAAATTGTTCTATATGTAAGTCTTGCTATGTATACCCTGACACAGGTTATTACTGTCCTCTCATAGCTTATGGGTTAATATTGCATTAATTACAAATTTAAATTAGGTAAGCTTCAGCTGCAGCCTTGGTCCCACAGATGCTCATGACTAATTCAGGTAATTTTATCTAACTACGCCTCTTTAAAATAGAGTTTAACCAAATTTATACCACTACCAGAGATTAATAGATAGAGTCAATGTTCCAAATGACATAATAGCTGATAGATTTTTATGTTATTCCTCTGGCCCCCTTCTTGGGACAGAGATATTCTAATTATATATAAATATACCTATTAGATGGTTAAACTAATTCTCAATTTGCCATCTATATAGATTATTGATTATAAATATATTTTATAGATTATAAATATATATTATTGATACAAATATTGATCAATATTAACTGACCATTACTTATCATTTTTCCAGTCATCTCCAAACTTAATATTTATCCACATCATTTGTTGCCCTAGAAAGAACTAAACATCCTTTTTTTTAACTATACAAGAAAAGAGGAATTGCAGCGGGCCACAAGAATATATTATAGAGAATCATCTGTATATAGTAAGCTATACCTTGGCCGACCAAGGAGTCTTTCAAGAGGAAGTGATTTATCAAGGAATATTTGGTGTTATTTAGCTTTTAATATTTATCAAGGAATATTTGGTGTTATTTAGCTTTTAGTATATATCAGCTGTCTTCTGCTATGAAATTCTTGTATGTCCATATACTACTAGGCCATATGGCAAACAGCATAAACAGTTCAGACCTACTGCCAATCTGCTAGGTAACAACTCTAAAGTGCCTAAGAGACAGGCGGGCTATAGATGCATAGCTTAGTTTCTTGTGCAAATGAAGCTCAGACCATCCCTTGCCTAGGAGCATTGCAGAGCTATTGACTGAGGACAATAGACCTTTTTGCATAACCAGGTGCATTAAGGACTGGAGTGGAATTCCTGGCCCAGGAGGCAGAGCCATGTGGCCAGAGAGAAGGGAAGAAGATAGAATTTCTGTAGATGGTAAGGCAGAATGGCTCAGGCAGAGGAGTGAGGAGCAAGGAAGAGTTTTTTTGTAGATTGTAGGTGAATCAGGTCAGGAGAGGAGAAGAGGGAGGAAAGATGGAAGACGAAGGAACAGATCAAAAGCATAGGAGCTTAGTTAGGACTATGACAGGGCAGGCCCAGTAGGTACAGAGAGGAGCTGAATGTGAGGATGGAACTGAAGCTGTATAGATAGAATTTTGTCTTAGAGAAATAAAGTAAACAGAAGAAAGAGCATGGTGTATATAGATTCTTTTCCCTCAGATACACCCCCCCCACCCCCACCCCCCGCTGGATGTAGCATCTTCCCCTGGACCCTGGGAGGGATTTTCTCAGGGCAAGCCCTTGGGAAAATTCTGTTAATTTGTAATAAACTTTCTTTGTTCTATACATTTAATGTTTTAATTGTTGTGTGTTGTGGTGAGTTTCTTTTGTGGTCCTGTCTATTTGGTATTCTATGTGCCTCTTGTACCTTGATAGGCATCTTTCTTTTCAACTCTTGGGGGAGATTTTATTTTATGATTTAAAAAAAAACCTATTTTATGTGTCTTTGACCTAAGGTTTTTTTTTCCTTCTTCAATATCTAATATTTGTAGGTTTGGGTTTTTCATACTCTTCCAGATTTCCTGGATGCTTTTGCCTGTCTTTTTTTTTTTTAGATTTAACAGTTTTTTTAAAGTCTAAAGTCTTCTACCTTGTTTTCATGACCTGAAATTCTCTCTTCCATGTTTCTTAATCTGCTGATGAGGCTTACCTCTGAGGTTTTAGACATCCCAAGTTTTTTGTTGCCAGTTTTCTTTCAGTTTGGGTTTTTCTTTAGGGACTCTATTTCTTTGTTAAATTCTTTGTGTCTTGCATTCATTATTTTATTCACCTGTTTGTGTTTTTGTAAGTTTCATTAAGGCATTTTATTCATGTCCTCCTTAAGATCATTGAATACATTCAAAATTGCTATTTTGAAGCTCCTGTCTTGTGCTCCAGCTCAAATGTTTTTCTCAGGGTCTATTACAATAGGGTTGCTGGCTTTAAGAGAAGCCGTACTGTCTTGATTCTTTATATTTTTGTTTTTGTGCTGGATCTAGGCACCTGGTATTATGATGTTTAAAGTGAATCTCCATGTAGATATCTGGTTTCCTCTTTGTTGAGTGGACATTCTGTTCTTTGGTTGCTGTTGCTCATGCTGGATCCTAGCTAAGTGTGCTGGCTGTAAGGTCACTGACTCCTAGCCTAGAATAGCCACTGGGGGTTCATGGTAGAGAGTGGTTTTTCAGGTTGAAGGCTGTCACAAAAGAATAAAAATGAGCTAGAAGCTAGACCAAGATTTTGCTGTGTGGATAATCTTTATTTTTACATTAATATCTGAATCTTGGAGTTGGAGAGATGGCTCAGCAATTAAGATCACTGGGTACTCTTGCAGAGGTCCAACACAGAGACTCACAACTGTAACTCCAGTTCCAGGGGATCCAATACCCTTTTCTGGCTTCTATGGGCACTGTACACATGTAAGACACAGACATACATGTAGATGAAATACCTATATACATAAAATAAATAATTCTTTTGGTAAAGATCTGTTCAGATGGTTGTCGCCTCTGACCCATTTCAGCCATGTGTATTTGTCTTAATTCAGTATGTACCCATAAAACTGGAATGGTGTAATTTGTTTCCTTTTAAGATTTCATTTTAATTCTATGCATGTATGTGGGTATGTGCACATGAGTACAGGTGCCAGTAGACACCAGAAGTGTTGGATCCCCCAGAACTGCAGTTAGGCAGTTGTGAGCCACTTGACATGGCTGCTGGGAACCAATCTCAGGTTGTTTAGCAGCATGCACTCTTAACTGCTGAGCCTCCTCTCCAGCCTGCAATGGTATACTTTATAAAGAAAAGATATTTGAGGCCTGGATAAATGGCTTAGTAGGAACACTTTTTTTTTTTTTTGGTTTTTCGAGACAGGGTTTCTCTGTTTTTAGCTTTGCGCCTTTCCTGGAGCTCACTTGGTAGCCCAGGCCGGCCTCGAACTCACAGAGATCCGTCTGCCTCTGCCTCCCAAGTGCTGGGATTAAAGGCATGCGCCACCAACGCCCGGCCACTTTTTTTTTTCAGGACAGAGTTTGTCTGTGTAGCTTTGGAGCCTGTCCTGGAACTCACTCTGTAGCCCAGGCTGGCCTCAAACTCATAGAGATCCACCTGCCTCTGCCTCTCAAGTGCTGGAATTAAAGGTATGGGCCATCAGCATCAAGTTCACTTAGTGTTCTTATAGAGGACCTAAGTTCAGTTTCCAGCACCCACATGGCACCTCACAGCCTTCTGTAACTCCAGGTCCAGGGAATCCAATGTCCTCTTCTGGCCTCTATGGCCTAATACACACATGTAGTGCACATATATTCAGTTGGGAAAAAATAAAGTAAAGTTAATTATTTAACTAAAAAGAGAAAAGAAATTTATTTCTAACAGTTCTGAATACTGGTATGTCCAAATGAAGGCACCTGCTGCTGACTGCCGAGAGCTTTCCTGCGTGATATAACATCGAAGGTAAAATGGCAAATGGCAGTTTAACTCTGCACCATCACACAGCAGAAAAGAGAGCAAAATCATTAGTCAAGCCCTTTTAGACTGGTATTAACCTGTTCATCATGAAGACTTGTCTGTCATGACCTCAAAACCTCCCACAAGGCCCCACCCCCACCACTGTTGAAAATTAGTTTTTTATGCTCTATCTATCTATCTATCTATCTATCTATCTATCTATCTATCCATCTATCTCCAATTGTTTATATTGTGTATGGTGGCACATGCTATAGTGCACTTGTTGGCAGAGGACTTGTCAGGAAGAATCAGTTCTCTTCTCTCGCAGTATGGGTTTCCAGAGTTCAACTCAGATTGTCAGGCTTGGGAGCAAGTGCCTTTTCTCTCTGAGCCATCTCACTGGTCCCACATATGATTTACTGTGTGTAGGTGTGTGTATGCATGTGGGCATGTCCATGTGTGTGAATATATGTGTAAGTGAATGTAAAGGACAAATGCTGATGTCTGGTGTATTACCCTATAACTCTCTACCTTATTTTGGAGACAGGGCTTCTTAGTGAACCTGAAGGTCACCAAGGAAGCCAGACCATATGGCTAGCCATCCCCTAAGATGTTCATGTTTCTGCTTCCCAAGCATTGGTGTTGCAGGCAGGTACTACCATACCTGGCTTTTACATGCTTGTAGGATCCAAACTTGGGTCTTCACACTTGTGTTGGCAGCTCTTTACCAATGAAACCACCATATTGCCAGCCTCTACATTTAAAGTTTTAAGAACATATTGAGAAGATAGCATTCTGCCCATGGCTTCCCTCTATTCCCATTCTTCTCACACACACAAAATACACTTCTTATACTCTGCTAACTCCCAAATCTTAACTCATTCCAGCACCGACTCAAAAACCATCTAAATCAGATATGGGTGAGACTTGGGGCATGATTTATCTTGAGGCAAATTCTCTCCAGCTGTGAGGACACAGACATAATTTAACAAGTTCTTTGCCACTCTGTAAAACTTTGAGAAATGGAACGAGTTATCTACTTTCAAAACACAAGGATGGGAAGGACATGCCACAGACATGTCTATCCCCCAAACTAGAAATATGGAAATGAAAGAGTGGAGAGGCCTTGGAAAACTAAAATCCAATTGGGCAAATAACACTAAATCTTCCAAGCTGGACAGTGAACCTCTTTGACTTTCTGTCCCATCTCCTGGATAGAGCAGGGCAGAGAGACTCCCAAGGCTTTACTGGGCACAGCCCATGTTTTAATTGTCATGAGCTGAAATCACTTTCATGATTGCCACTGGGCAAGCTAGTATCTCTGTAGTTTTAGGATTTGAGAGGAACATTTACCCTCAGAGATCTGCTAAGCACTGCCCTATGAGGGATTATCTCTGGTGGCTCTGCCTCTGGAACATATCCCTACCTGGACCCCAAGGCTTTCTGAGGCATTCTTTAAAACATACATCTAGGCAGCCCTGCCAAGACAGTGAGGTTTTGGGTACTGGAGCTCGAAATCAGGGCCATCTCCTTCCTTTCTTTTATGTTGATACAAGATCTCACTAAGTTGCACAAGCTGGAGTTGAATTCACTGTGTAGACCAAGTTGGCCTGAAACTCACAGTCTTCCTACCTTACCCCCCTGGGCGCTGGGATTCCTGCCTGTGCCACTGCATTTGGTCTCCTGCACAGATCTTGTACTCCTGTGCACCTGCAGTATTAGCAGCACATGGATGCCACTAAGGTTCACTGCTTGCATGCTTAGGAGCAGTGTCCTGAGCCATACTTATGCTTGCTGAAACAAAGGAAGCAGTGACCTGAAGTGGCCTGGGTAGTGAGTCTACAAGTACCCTGATGCCTGTACTCAAAGTACTCTCCCCTCAAGGCCCTGGCATAGCCTGATGAGAGGGACAACCTTGAAGATCTCTGAAATGCTCTCACAGCCATTCTTTCATTGCCATAATGAACAGCACTGGCTTCCTCTTATCTAGAACAATTTCTTTCTTAAATACTTGCTTGCCCACATACTCAGTTATATTCTCTTAAACATAATTCTTATACTCTTTACATGGCCAAGCTCAAAGATTTACAAATATTATGTCTTCTTTCTTTTTCAAGAAATTAATTTGTAATAGATTACAAAGAATTGGGTTTCGTTATAGAATTTTCAAACCAAACTTGCTTTTTTGTTTCTTTCTGACCCCCCTCCTTCCTCAATCCCTCTCCCTCTCTTATACCTTCCCACCCCATCCCGTCCCTTTTACTTTCATGTCACATGTGACCTTTTGCCCCTAACAATACCTCTTGTTCCCCTTGTAGTCTCCTATCCAGTTTCATAGTCTAAACCCACTCTCACACCCCCTTATTTACATACATGCAAACATTGAAAATTAGGATCTACTTCTCTTTTTCTTCCTGCAAGCTGCAATTAAAAGAAGCTCTACAAGCCAAACATAGTGACACACACCTTTAATTCCAGCACAGGGGAGGCAGAGGCAGGAGGATTTCTGTGAGTTTGAAACCATCCTGGTCTACAGAGTGAATTTCAGAAAAGCCAGAGCTACATAGAGAGGCCCTGTCCTGGTAAACAACTTAATCCGCTGATCTTAAAATCTGTCATCCACAAAGCCCTAGACTAGGACACCTACAATTCAGCCAGGTTCTGCAGAACTTTGTAACAAGGATGGTTTTTCCCATTGTTTCCAATACCTAGCTCCTCATTTCTGCCCAGGGCCTCATCAGAACAGTTTTCACCGTCTATAGTTCTGCCAGTGTCACAACAGAGTCTGAGACCTTCTCTACAGCTCTGCTCCTCTTCTGAGTCCTCACCAGAACTGCCTTTAGTGCTCCAACTCAGGACAGCTGGAGCTTTGCCTAGGACACACTTCAAAACTCTTTCTTCTGGCTCAGTTATCATCAGAGAAGCTTCCTTCTGCAGTAGATGCGAACAAATACAGAGACCCACAACTGGGTATACAGAGAGTGAGAGACCTTGGAACACTCAGCCTTAAATGAGATGTCTCCATCAAATCCCTCCTCGCAGGGCTCAGGGAACCCTGTAGAAGAGGAGGCACAAAGAGTGTAAGAGCCAGAAGGGATGGAGAACATGAAAGAAATAAGACCTTCTAAACATAGAGAGACTGACACACACATGAACTCACAGAGACTGTGCATGCATAGGGCCTGCACAGGCCTGGGCCAGATGCCAGCACAGAGAGAAGGAGACACATGCCCCCATCCCTAACCCAGAAGCTATCTCCAATTGACAACTACTCACAAATGAAAAATTCGTTTTTTTTCCAATGGAGTCTCACTGGGTATATAAGCCACACATAAGGGTAGGCCCCATGCTCAACATTAAACAAAAAATAAACTCAATGGTAGTTTTGTAGATTTTTTTTTTGGTCTCATAGTGCTTTCTTTGGGTATTTTGTTAATCTTACTGGTCTTTTGCTTGTATATTATGGTTTCCAATTTTGTGTATCTATGGGATTGTGTGTGTGTGTGTGTGTGTGTGTGTGTGTGTGTGTGTGTGTGTGTGTTTCTTGTACTTTAACTGTCTTGGGCACTATCACACGGTGGAAAGTAGAAGGACAGAAAAGGATGACCACTGTGTACTCATGGCAAAAGAGAAAATGGATCAATTTCACTCAGCAAGCCCTTTTATAGCAACTCTGCTCTCATGACCTACACACCTGATAGCCCTGCCTCCCAACATGGCTCCATTGGAAAAGAGGTTTCTAGCAAATGGACTGGGCAGACACACTCATAACATAATAGTATCTGTCTAGGAATCCATCCATTTCATCTAAATTATCTTATTTGTCAGCATACAATTGCCTATTGTATTTCCTTACAATGCTTTGCATATTCCCGTGGTCAGTAACAGTGCTCTTTTTTTTTACTCCTGATGTTGTAAATTGAGACCTCTCTGTGTCACAGTCCAGCTAAAGTTTTCTCAAGTTTGCCAGTCTTGTTAAAGGAGCCTTTCGTTTTTCCTTCATTGCTTTTCTTTGTAGTTTCTCTGTTTCATCAATTTCCCTCCTAATCTTTATTATTTTCTTCCTTCTTTAGGCTTAGCTTGCTCTTTTTTTCTCAGCCAATACTGCTAATTTTCTTTCGTTGTCATCCTGGGTTAATCAATTAATCATTCAGAGCTGTCGTTCCTCATTTACAAAATGCTAGGACTTACCTCACTGAGGGAATGGGATGAGGGAATGTAGATGAAGTACTTGGTGCTGAGCCTGGCACAGGAGCAGAGCTTAACAAATGTTAGCTTCTGGTCCCTTTTTCAAAACTGTTTGTTTGTTTGTTTATTTATTTATTTATTTATTTATTTAGTGTGTGTGTGTGTGTGTGTGTGTGTGTGTGTGTGTGTGAGTGATGTGTGTGTGATGTTTGTATGGAGGGCACACATGAGTAGAAGTTAGAGAAAAACATTGTGTGGTTGGTTCTTTCCTTCCACCTTCACGGGGGATCTGGTCCTTAGGAATGTATGGTGAGCACCTTTACCCACTGAACCATCTCCCCTTGATACTTCGGCTACCATTTTGTGCACTTCATCTATGTAACAATGCAATTTTACTCTGCAATGTATTGCAAAAGTGAAATCAATTGCAAGATTAAACAAATCTTTTACTTATGGTCAGTCCAAATACATGTGAAATGCAGACATGATGTGAATCGCTGACAGTACTGCAACCCATGGACTTGCCTGGAATGGGTACTTAGAATGCTTTCATCCCTTCCTTTCCTTTGGAACTCCTTTGTCCCTTCTTTCATCCCCAAGTCCCTTGCCATTTACTACTATTTTAATCTCTTGAACATTTCTGGTAAAGATCAGTAGAAATATCTCATTCGTCAGGTGACACATCTTCCAGAACAACAAATCCCTCTGTTGCACATATCCATTTCCTCACCCCAAAATATAACATATTATTACGTTGAATTACTTCCTAACTTGAAATGAATATTTGGTAAGAAGAACTGGATGTCTTTTAGGGTGAAAAGACCCCTCTTCTCCCAGCAGGAATAAGGATAGTAACAAGCATCCCATTGGAAATTCTTGATGTCTATGAGGAATATGGCCTCATCCCCTTGTGAAGTTGGAGAGCCTCTGGGACATCAGAAGTCTTTGTACATCAGATACTAATATGAGGTAGAACTTCCTGAGCATATTCAGATAACCGTAGGTCAGTCACCCTATAGGAGTTCTCAGTAGCCTTTGGAAGACATGACCTGGGTCCTCTCTTCAGACACTAAGAAGCTCTGATCTCTGGCTATTTTTCTGTTTCATAAGCTCCAATACCAAGGGCTCTAAATAATGCTTTGTGGAGCCTTGCTAATTTCTGGTGCCTTGGAAATTCTCACTCAAAAATCACCCCAATCTTCCCACTGTCTGTCCCCACATTCTCCTTTCTTCCATAACCTTGAGAATAAACAGGTAATCTGACAAGCACTATCATCTAGGGTGCAGAGGACTCTCTGTCCATATTAGTTCCCCAATGGTTCCTTATGGTGTATTTTGCCAGGGGTTCTCAAAGTGAGGCTCCAGGCCAGAAGCACCAGCATTCACCTGGGGGAATGGATGGAAATGCAAATTTATTGCTTCACTAAAAACTAACTTGATAAGAAATTTCAGATGGGACTTGGCACTCTATATTTTATCAATTATTAGAGATGGTACTCGTGCCCACTTGAGTTTCAAGAGCCATTACATTAAGCATCTAACTCCTGCTCCCCATCCTGTTTCATTTTATAAAGTGGCAAGAATCCTATAAACTTTACTATCCAACAAAGAGCTGTCATCTGGCAGTACAGTAGCTTCTGTCTTTGTATAACATTCAAATGCTGAAGCAAAACCTACTTATTCAAGTGTCAGTATTTTCCTTTGTATCCAGGATGCTATGTTACTGCACCTGTGAACTTTTCTGCAAAGCGGACCCTTATCTGTCCCTCTGGTCTCTTGCCATTTATTCCAAAAGGATGTCACCAGTTATACAGGGCTCCTTTCCTCATATCCAGAAGGATGGAGGAAGACTAGGACCATTGTCATCATAGTATCATGCATATGGAACCAGAAACCCACATAAACAGAGTCTTAACTGTGTTTCTAAAAGCTCCTTACATTTTAACTCAGAGATTCTTTGAATACTGATGGGAATTCTTCTCACCTTTTGATTCCTGTCATATTAAATGGTTTTCATAACAGCCTGCTCTTGAAGCCTAGGGAACAATGCATTGATGGTGGTTAGTTGTAGCCAGATAAATCTTTCTCACCCACTGGTATCCAAATAACCAGTCAGAGGCTTAATATTAATTACAAACTGTTTGGTCTATGGCTCAGGCTTCTTGATAGCTAGCTGTGACATCTTAAATTAACCCATTTCTATTAATCTATATTTTGCCACGTGGCTGTGACATTACTGGTCAGCTGGCATCTTGTTCCTTGGGCAGCTGGATGGTGTCTGCTTTGACTTCACCTTTCTTCTCCCTGTATCTTTGCTTGGATTTCCTGCCTGGCTATAACCTGTCTTACCATAGGCCAAAGCAGCTTCTTTATTAACCAATGGTAGCAACACATATTCACAGCATAGAGAAAGACCATCCCACAGCAGTTAGTATGTATTGCCAGATAGGTTGGCTCTAGAACCACCCAGAAGACAGATTTCTGGGCATATTGTGAGGGGTCATTTAGATTGGATTAACTAAGGTGGGAAGATGCACCCAAAGCATGGACAGAATCATGTCATGGGCTCGGCACTTGGACTGAACAGAAAGAAGAAAACAAGAAACGCACCAGTATTCCCATCTCTCTTCTTCCTGACCACAGACGCAATGTGATTGGTCACTCATGCTCCTGCCATGCTGTCCCCACCATAGTAGAGTGCACCTTCACATGGAGCCAAAGCCAAACAAAATACAGCTTGCTGTTAAGTAGCTTCTTGTTGACTCTCTGGTCACAGCTGGGAGAAAAGTAAAAACTACCTCCCAGTACATGGATGCTCTCAGATTCCAAGCAAGGCTCACTGGGTGTGACAAAAAGCACGGCTTTATTCTAGATGGGTATTCTGGTTGGTTTTGTGTGTCAACTTGACACAAGCTAGAGTCATCAGAGAGGAAGGAGCCTCAGTTGAGGAAATACCTCCATGAGATCCAGCTGTAAGGCGTTTTTTCATTTCGTGATCAATGAGGGAAGGCCTAATCTATGGTGGGTGGTGCCATCCCAGGGCTATTGGTCCTGGGTTCTATAAGAAAGGAGGCTGAGCAAGCCGAGGAAAGCAAGCCAGTAAGCAGCACCCCTCCATGACCTCTGCATTAGCTCCTGCCTCCGGGACCCGCCCTGCTTGAGTTCCTGTTCAGACTTCTTTGGTGATGAACAGCAATGTGGAAGTGTAAGCTGAATAAACCCTCTCCTCCACAACTTGCTTTTTGGTCATGGTGTTTCACTACAGCAATAGAAACCCTAACTAAGACAGTGGGGAAAATAAATAAAGTCTATACTTTGGGTGGGCTGATTTATTTCCAAGTAGGCAATGATTTTATATTTGAGATGTACTTCAGAGCCTGCTTGACCTACCTGAACCTTCTTGGTTATTTTCAGTCAGAGATATTTTGACATCTGTTCTCTCCCATTATCCAGTCTCATGTAATACCCAGCACATCACATATTTATAATTTCAACGCTGTTCCGCACTCTTCTACAACCCATTCAAGAATACTGTAGCACCTCATGTGACTGAAATGTGTCCCTTCCTATGAGGGGGGATCAGATGGGCTTTAGTTAAAAGAGTTCAATTTTAATTTTTCTAGGCACAGGCTACAGGAGTACTATAGGCTTGGAATTATACTTTATGCATCCAGGCTGGCAGTTCCTTTTTCACCACGCCTTGCTTCTGTCCCTTTACTAGATGTATTACCAGTGTACTTCACGTGGGCTTCATAGGAAAGAGCTCCTCTATCTTCATACTTCCCAAATGATAATGAATCCTATGAAGGCAGAAACTGAATAGCACTTGGTTTAGAATTGCTAAGGACATACAATAGAGGGTAGATGTAGATACCCATCTAAATTTGGAAGAGTACAAGGTCAGACATGGTATTTCAGTGAAAACTTGGAATTTTGAATCATTTGAGTTGTTTGCTTAGCCTGTGATTTAAATTTTTAGTTAAAATATTGTATGCCTTTAATGCGATTCTATGTGATATTTCCATATATGCACATTGAAAAATAACCACACTTTTTCTACAAACCCCATGCCAATTTGTAGTAATCATTGCTGTACTTTGAGAGAGAGAGAGAGAGAGAGAGAGAGAGAGAGAGAGAGAGAGAGAGAGAGAGAGGAGAGAGAGAGCACAAGCACAAGACATACAGAGAGAATATAACATTTTCTGTGTCTGGTATATTTCATCCAGTGCCCTCAAATTCCTTCCATTTTGCTGAAAAAAAAATGACAGGATTTCACTCTTCTTTGTGGCTGAAAAATACTTCACTGTGTATATATACACACCACATGTTCATTATCCCTTAAGCTGTTGACTGATACCTAGGATGGTCCCATATGTTAGCTATAGAGTAGTATAGTACTTCAGTAAACATGGCTGTGCAGGTGTCTGGTGTACTGATTTGTTTCTTTTGGATACATGCACAGTAGTGGGATAACCAGTATCATATGGCACATCTACTTTTAGATTTTTTTGAGAAGTCTCCATACAACAGTAATGCTGCACTAATTTACATTCCCACCAATATTGTATGAGTTCCTCTTTATCCACATCCTCAGCAGCATTTGCTAATTTCTTGGACAATAGCTATTCTAACTGGAGTGAGCTAGAATTCTGTATCTCTGATGCCTAATGAAATTGAACGTTTTCTTCATATATTTATTGGTGAATGAATTTCTTCTTTTGATAAGATTCAGATCATTTGCCATTTTTAATGAGATTATTGGTTTTTTTTCTGTGAGTTTTTTTTTTTAGTTCCTTGTGTACTATGCATATTAACCCTCTGTCAAATTAATCACTAGCCAGAATTTTATTCCATTTTCTAGGTTGCCAATTCACTCTGCTGATTTTCTCCTTTGTGCAGAAGCTCTGTAGATTAGTGTATCTCATTAGTCAGTTTTTACTTTTCTTTCCTACTCTTGTGGTTCTATCCAGAAAAAAAAATTCCAGTGACTTGCGTTTTATTTTAGGAGTTTCAGATCTTAATGTAGGTCTTTGACTCATTTTGAGTTGATTTTATTTTTGAGACAGGGAACCACTATGCAATTCATGATGGCCTTGAACTCATGATCTTATCTTAACCTCCTGAGTGCTAGGATTACAGGCATGCACCACCATGCCCAGCTTGTTAATTTTTATACAGGCTGAGAAACATGCACCATGTTTCAGTCTTCTACAGTAGTCTATTTTTAAACTTCTTTGTTTTCTAATAAATGTCTTTGATTATAAGTCTATTTCTAAGTGCAACGTTGGCTGCTTCCTACTGGTTTTGATAATTAATGTTGGTATTACCATTAACCTCCAAATAATTGACAATTTTTGTTTTTATTTCCTCTTTAACCCATTAATTTAGAATAGGTTTTAAATATCACAATTTTGGATATTGCCATGGTCTGATTGTGTTTCTCTAGTTCTTATGTTGAAATTTAATCACTACTTTGATGATATTAGAAGGTAGAGCCTTTGGGAGGAAATTAGGTTTTGAAAGCAGAGCCCTTATGCCTGGGATTAATGTTCTTATTATAAAAGAGGCTCCAGCTGGCTGGCTAGCATGTAGCACCTTGTAAGGATGTTACCCATTAAGGTTTCTCCTTGGCTCCTGTCTTTTCCAAGGAGAGATTTTAGCTGAGAGATCCAGATAGTTTAAGAAGATTTTTATTTAGCAAAGCAAAGTGCCCATTCCAAGGAGATACTGGCATGAGCTGTCCTGAAGAGTGGATAGCAGCCCCTTGGGTTCTGTCTAGTGGATTTAAAGAAGTTTCTTAAGGTCCCCTTGTGTGACATCATTGTTAAATTTTTCCTTTTGGGTGCATTCTTCATTTTACCCCACTCTGTTATGCATGCTCTGAGGTCAAGATGCCCCTGCAGGCCCCTTTTCCCTCAGGATGTTTGCTGGTGGCCATGTATGGTTGGTGGGAAAGTGTCTTGGTGCCTCAATTTCAGATACAGCAGAAAGAACCCAACTGTAGCTTTAAGAATGATGAGCCACAACAATGCATCCAAACCACCAGGAGACACAGTTACCAGGATAAAGCAGCAGTCTCCTTGGTTACCTCACGTCTAGTTCCTTTCTACCCTGCCAGGATGGATCTAACCTCAGAACGGGTGCATGTACAGGACCACCTCCTCATTCCTGCTCATGTTTGCCTAGCTATCTACTCGAACACTGGCACAAGGACAAAGCATCAACTATGTATGAGCCAGGAGCAGGCCCTCGCCAGACATCAAATCTGATACCTTTTGAACTTTTCAGCTACCAGAACAGTGAGAAATGAGTTTCTGATCTGTGGAATCTGTCTACTCTATGCCATTTTTTATAGCAACATGAACATTCTAAGATTGACATTATCTTTTTGCTTTTAAAGCTTATTGCATTATGCTTAATAATACAGACTATATAACAGAAACATTAAAACCCAGAAAGCTGGGTATGATAGTACACACTTGTAATCTCATCAACTGGGAGGCAGACAGAGGCAAGACACTTACGAATTTAAGGCTAGCCTGGGCTACATAACATGACCCTGTCTCAAAATTTTTTTTATTAAGGTGTTTAATTTATGTAAACAATCCATATACATTTGAAAGAATATACGATTTTACTAGCTACAAAGCCTTTTTACTGTCTACAAAGCCATACACAACACCACACACACACACACACACACACACACACACACACACACACACAAGCTGTTCATATCATCAAGGTAGTTAATATTGTTAGTCAATCCACTATGTTTTTAATTACTATTACTTTAAAAATTTTTATATATGTTATTTTTGTGTGTGTGTATGGGTGTTTTGCCTGCATATATATATATACATATATACACACACACACACACACACACACACACACACATATATATATATATATATATATATATATATATATATATATTTGTGTACTACATGTGTGCATGGTACCCAAGGAAGCCAGAAGTCAGTGTTAGATTCTCTGGAACTAGAGTTACAGACAGTTGTGAGCTGCCATGTGGGTGCT